>KN797217.1:0-25747 GCA_000818775.1 Glossina palpalis gambiensis
GGAGTGTGGCGGTGTTCATGTACATAGAACTGAATTGATATACGTTGGCAATTCTACGATGTGTATATAAGCTTGCTTCTTTTTGACTGCTAAAACTCTAATTAGAATACTGAAACAATTGACCAAAATTATTCAAATAACTTTATTCCTGCCGTAAATTGACATTTATGATGTGCGGTAAGGGAATTTCTAATGTTTTTCAAATAAAATCTATCTGCTACCAATAATCTGCTAGCTTGCATAAATGATATATAACTCAAAATGAACAATATTTGCAGAAAATTTTTACAAAATTTAAAATGGTCAACAGCGCCTTGCCGAAGTAGTACATCTAGACTTATGAAAGAATACGATAGGTTTTCACTCAGAATTTAACTTATTTCCCGGCCTTAAATTCTGTTTTTTTTTTTTAAATAGTGAATACTCTATCAATATTTGCATCAATATTTATAGTAGCCAAGGTATGTCTTACTTCTAAGGTCTTGAAATTGTGAGTAACGGTCGCTCAACTGCTAATTTAAGACCTTACTGTGAATTAATATTAAATTAGTATTGAATTAATAGCGAAGCGTAAAAGCCGAAGAACAGAGTTCAAAGTGTTAAATAGAGAAAGCTAAGAAATTTTCTAGATCGTGCCAAAATCCGCGACAGCCGGTAATTAATTGCGTGAATGGGAAAATTATAAAAAAAACACCGACAATACTAGTTAACCGAGCGGAAAAAACAGACAGTCGCAATATAAATTAAGGAAGTGAAAATATTACAAATTGAAAAAAGAAAATTTACAAAAGCGATAAAACAAATTTCAAAAAAATGGATGCGCTATTTCGTGCTACGAGGAATATCCAAGTTATAAAATTATATAACACAGTTTCGGATCACTTAAAAATACTCGAAGGAATGTACCATGCAGTGAGCGATCCACTCAGAGTGAAATCAGAAATTTGATATCTTGAAAGGTTACGCAATGTACATTCTAATCTAAGGAAAGCTGATCAGGCTATGAAACCACAAATAAAACCAAAAGGCGAAGCGAAAAGATGTGACAGTCATTGAGTACGATGATAAAGCCATCACTATTATAGCACAGTGTAGTATTTAATAGTTTAGTTTAGTTATCTAGTTGACCAAAAGTAAAAACAAATTAGAGTACACTCTATATTGTGGCCTAGCTCGTCGGTTACTGGGGTGGTTCAAGTAATTCTAATTGTCCTCATCTTACATCTAACATTACAAAACTAATCTAAGACTGTGTATTAGGAAAACAATAATGAATAGATTACCTTCTCAAGCGGAATGACATTTCCCTACAGTCTCGCCAACCTGCTGCCTATGGACAAGGGAAAGTATTACCCTAGTTAATTACAACACATATTTTCTTTTTTTTTTAAATAAATATGTGTAATATATAGAAATTGTATATAAATTCTTGTTTGGCCAAAATATTAATTATTCTAGCCTTTTATATTGTTAGGAGAAGGAAATAAAAAAAATTAAAGACTTACCTGTCATCTAATGCATTCGCTGACGATAGAGTGTTAATAAGTATTAAAATATTTAAAAAGGGAAATTACTTAAACTGCTAAACACACAAACAGTTAATGATAATAATTTTTTAAGTAATCACTACTATGAAGGATTTCTTTTTCTGTTCTCTTCCTTATTTTTTTATTTTTATAAAATATGATGCCAGCTACCAATATTTAATCATTTGATGTTTTCGGATTCTTGTAGTTGATGTTCTTTATTTTCGAAGACTATTTATTTTTTTACTTCATTAGTTGGGAAATTAACTTTCTCTTAATTCGATCCCTTTCACTATTTTCTCACAAAATGTTTCAAAATGCGACTCGAATAAGTTTTCCCTTTATTTTAATAATTTATTCATTAAAAAAATGTACTCCAATTTTTAATATTTCATATTCAGAAATCGATTCATCAAACTTTGCTTGTTATTGTTTTGGAATTATTTTCAATATTAAATAGTTTAATTTTTCGGCGTAAAAAACATTATTTTCTAGTATTAAGTGTTTGCAAAAATGATGATCAGCGACTTCTACAGGTAAAAATTATAAAGAAATGGGAAATACCAATGTATATACCGATTGAATTCGATAGTTTTGACTTTCCTCTACATAAAATCTCGGTTTTTCATTTATTATTATTGGTTTGTTTACCCTACGCAGACGTTAATCATGGAACGCTCGAAACTCTTCTTCCTCCAAATTGATTAGTTTTGTTGTTTATTTGAAGAAATCTGATGCCGAAGACCACCAAACATTCAGAGGGTTATGGTGATGCCGCTCCATCATATCACAATTGTCCGTTTTGAGCTCAACGCTTTAAAAGTGGCGACACGAATTGCCTGAAAATGTCATTCTGCCAAGTGTTGCAAGAGTTGTCCAGGATACACTGTTGTAGCTCCAAGCGTGCTCACCAGACAGGGCGACTCCTCATTACCGCTTGTTCAGATCGGTACAGCATTGACTGGCACGCGGATCCGTTAGGTGTGAAGAAATGTCAAAATGAGTCGCGTGGATCGCTGACAAACCAATACGAGTTCTTTCGACATGATATCGCCATGTTACCAAAAATATGGTAAAATGTTGTAAAAAATTATGGTAACTATTTTGATTAATATATATTGTACCAATATTCCACAATAAATGCCTTTTTCAAGTGAAAACGTGGTAAAACTTTTTGTAAAGACCTAATATATGTGTCTCAATATTGATAGCTTAAAAAAAAAATTGTGACAACAACAACCACAACTAGCGTTTCTTATTCAACCTCATTAAAGAAGAATTAGAAATGCCACAATTATCAGAGAGCGACAAACAATTCTCTAGTGAAAAATCATAATAAGCAGCGTTAACAAAAGCGACAAAGTGTTTTCAAAAATAATAATGGAAAACGGTAGTCAGCGAACGTATATAATAGAAAAACTAAAGAAAACTAAAACAATTTAAGATGAACACAAATATCGCGGCATTCGCAAATAATGAAAGTAACGCAAAATAAAATAGTACAAATAAATTTATGAATTCAACATGAGAAGAGAATGATAACAATAAAAGCAACAGTGGTTGAATCAATCTATAATGATAATCTTATATGTCAAACAACAACGAACAATTTGCCTAATCGTATAAAGGTAAAAGTAGTGGACAATTCAATTATTACCAAAAATCCAACGACCACCATTAATTTGCTTATTGGGCAGCGATGGTATTGAAAATTTTGCACAAAAGAGACTAGAAAGATTGATGATGAATTGATAGCAGTAAAAACATTTTTCGGTTGAACTATTCAAAGCTGTTGTATTAAACGTCCGACAATATTGTAATAATCACAAAAAAATTTTTGATATATCAAATTTCTTGAACTTAGAATATGAGAACACCATGAATCAAATAAAGTGTATGAACGGCTGTGACGTTATGAAATTGACGTGGAAAAAAATTCTTGCACTCGTTCTCGTGATAATAAAGCAATTGCAGAAAGAGATTGCAATGAGAAACTTCTACAGTATGACAGCGAAATTCGGCATTACGTAAGCGACGACAATCGTTTAAGGTCGACGATTTGATTATGAGTGTTAGCAGTCAAGAAAAAGCTAAATGTATTTTTGAAATTGCAACCGAGATAAAGATGCTAATTTTAACTTACAGAAATTCGGAGAAAACGGATTTTCAAGGGGCGAAATTCTAAACAATTTTCAATTTTCGCAAGATGAACTGAGTATTTTAGGTGAAATTAGTATCAGATGTCTGCCACATTCCAGCGAATCAATAAAAAACGCTCACATTTTCCAGCTTTTGGAGAAGTGGCATACGTTAGACACATAACAAAAAATGATGAGATAACAACAAATTTGAGATGTTTCAAAAATAGCCTAAGTTCAATGAAACAAGAGAGTAGAGAAGTCTCCCTTGCATCTTTTTTTCTTAACTGCAGCTTTGGAAGCTGCAAGACTAAAGCCATTTCTATTAAATTCTTTAGATTTTAAAGTAAACTCTACTATCCTGTGGATAGATTCGCTTATAATTTTAAGCAGAATAAATGGCAAAGGTAAGCAGTCAAAACCACCCACCAGTTTAACTAATGTCTATGATTCGAGACACTGCAACGTATAAAACCAAACGAATCAGTTAAATCCCAAATAAGGACACACGGGCCCTTGTTGTTTAGCGAAAGTGACTGGTCAGAACGAAAGTTTATTGAAAAATCATTAAATTTTTAGGTGAACCTCCCAGAAGATGAAGTTGAAATACACACTCCTCTTATTGAGAAGTTTAGTGAAATAATACAAATTCTGCGGACTAAAGCTTACGTATTTGATTTATACGGCGAATTAGAACTTCATTAAGAGCGAATGTAGAAAAGAAAACAAATAACGAACTTGAAAATCTTACATCGATTAAATTACAAGCGGAAATTTGTTCAATTAAATGTGAACAAATGCTATACTACAGTAAAGAAATAACTGCTTTGGAAGAAAATAAAAAAATTAGCAAAGAAACACAATTAAAGATTTGTTGAAAGCTGGTTGTACGCTACCTGAAGGTGAATTTTGCACTGACATGAGAAATATAATCATTTTACCGATAATATCATATTTGAGTAAATTTACAGTGTTGTACGTTTATAGGAAAACAGCGGCGGTTCTTCAGTGGTATTAGCGTTCACTCGGGCCAAATACTGGATTGTATAGACACGACAATTGATAAAGCGAATTCTCCAGCATTACTTTGCTTGCGTACGTTTTTGTGGAGAGTACAACGGAAACATTGAGCGTATTATCTAGCGAACGTGTAGCTACTAGCAAACCTTTCGAAACTCCAAGCATTGATTTTGCTAGTCCTCTTTATACAGCAGCTGAAGATAATAAAGTGAAAAAAGTTGTACATTGTACCCTTTATTTGTGTAGCCATACGAGCTGTTCATGTAGAATTGGTTGAGGACAAGAGTACGAAAAGTTGTCTACATGGTTTTTTAAAATTCACTGCAAGAAGAGGTGCGCCAGGTGTAACTATTTCAAATAACGCAAAAACTTTTAAAAGAGTTGACTTAGAACTTAGAAAACTTGAAAAGTTGTTAAAAGTACGAAGTACAAAACATGGCGACTAACAAAAATATTACATGGAAATTTATTCCAGAACGAGCAGCATGTTGACACGGATTTTTCGAGCGTCTTGCGACAACCATGAAAAATTGTTTAAAATCGTTTAAAGTTGTTTTCAGAAGACCTAACAACACTTTTAGCAGAAGTCGACAGTATTGCAAATGCCCGACCAATTACACATGTTACCAGCCATTGTAACGATTTGGAAGCTTTAAGCTTATTTCATTTTATAAGGAATTGTAAATGTATCTTATACTCCTTGATTAAAAATTACTTGAAGCGTTGGAGTAACATATACTTATGTCAACTAAAATGAATGCGACGTACCAAGACTGAAATGACCGGGTAAGAGGCTGTGACGTCCGACTACAAAATCAACAAGTCTTGAAGAGGTCTGTACAACCATTGCATCCCTTAGAGAAGTAGAGAAAGTAGAGTAGTACTTGAAAGTAGAAAATAATGTATAATATTCCGTTCATTTTACTTACTCCATGTTGTCTTTTAATCTTATTTATTACTTACTTATTGAAAGTTAATATTAAATCAATAAGTTAGTATTGACTAATTTCCGAAGCGTAAAAGTCCACGACTAGGGTTGAAAGTGCTAACAAATTTTCTTCAGGGTGTTTAGTGCATCAACATTGCTCATCTATATCACTGCTCCTTACAAAATATTACGGCGTTGTAACCACCTACTCTATTTATTTGTCCATCAATAATAATTTTGGACCTATTCGCAATACTAACTATTTTAACGCTCTCAAATGGCGACGACACCTTTGGTAGACCTCACCTGAATTGTGAAATTATTAAGCATTTTCGGTCAACTACATTCTATGTGTTTACTAACATTCCATATAAACCTTTAAAATTTTTGTCGTACGACTTCCTTTTAAGAGAATAATTCCAGACTGCAATGTATATAGAAATGACTTATCATAACAGCGAAGCTCACATTGAAGTAGTCTACCTTCCTAAAAGAGGCGAAACATTTTTCGAAAAATTGGATGTGGATTTGTTACAGCTCTAATACGTTTGTAGATAATTTCAATTATGATTTATTTCAGCCGTCCAAATTATTCGATCTCCAATCCCTCTACTACCGTAATGGGTTATCCTATAGACATAGCTTCTTACTAACCCACATCCATCCTCAACATGAATCTATACCCTTTATCTATTACTGCTAGTGCTGGTAAAAGAATTATTCCTGCTATATGTTATCACGCCATAATTTTTCTTAGTCTCTCTATTAAAGTAGATTGCATTGGTTACGTTAGCTTTTTCGCTAATTACAGTAGAGCAGGTATAAATACCATTATTAGCTACTGACGGCATGAGATTTTTATACCTACTTGTGGTATAGGATATATTAAGCTTGTTCGGACGTATGTAACACCGAGGAGAGCTTAAGATAGACCCGCCTTTTATTATACCGAATGATTGAGAATCATTTTTTAAGTCGTTCTGAACTTATCTGTTCATGTATTTTTGTGTTCGATCTATAGGTCACATTTTTTTATATTTTGTTGTAATTTGGTACACTGACGTGCTTTGACGCAAGAACAAACGCAATTAAAAACTGTTTGGTTATATCCACTTTTTCGACCACTCCCCATAAAAAAATGCTTTCAAAGTTGTTGCACAAAAGTAGTCTTTCAACATTCTAAATTGAGTAGTATTCAACATTCTAAATTCAGTAGTATTCAACAACCTAAATTGATACGAAAAATTTAGTTCGGCGGGAGCAATTTACAACCGTAAAACCGTTTCTACGAAAACTGAAAAAAAGGCAAAAAGGTCTAATATCCAATATTTCATGGTGAGAATTAGTTCATAGTAACATATTGACATACAAATCAGACTTACCCAATTTGGAGTGCATAGATCTATATTTTAGATACCACCGCATATAATGATTCCAATGAAATGTAAGCCTAAAGACACCTAACTGTTGATGTTTTATGATGAACATTTGTCCATGATAGTAATTTGACATAAAATTTTACTGGACCAAATTTGAGCCAGATGGATCTACTCTTTGGACCCCATTCGACATAAGATTTCTCAGGAATAGTAAACTCTTCAGAAAAAGCTCTAATTTTAATGCTTCATGATGAAAATTGGTCCATAGTAACGGGAGGGAATTTAGATCTCGTAGAGCTATTTTCTAGACTCCAACATATATGGGAATTATCATGAAACGCAAGCCCTTATATGGAGATAAAGTCTAATTAACAGTTTTTTATGATGGGGGCTAAAAACAATAACATTTTTAGAAAATAAATTAGGAGTGTTAAATTTTGATTACGCCATGCGACGTTTTGGGCGTTCTCCAATATGTGGACTTTCATAAAAAGTAGGCCTTTTCATGAAAATAATGTGTAATTTTTGATGTTCTATTAAATGAGTGAATAATTGTACTAGACAAAATGGTATAGGGTGTCGAATGGGCAGCTTTGTCCGACTTTAGTGTTGTTACTTGTTCTTTCTTACATTTGACCAACTGTGTAAATTATCAATTGAACTTCTGATATGATTTACTTCACGATCTTCTATATTTTATTCCTAATTCTATCACTAAATTCTGGCCAGTGGCTTCACTTTCGGGAGATTGCGTACGCACGCATAGTTTAAGACATAGCATATCAACACTGCGCTCAACATTGAAATAACGATAATTGGCAGACTTATTGTAGGCTAAGCAACCGAACGAAGACTCTTATCAATTAAAAAAAATTCTATTCCAAGACCTTATTTTTCCTATGCCGATGACATTTTCTTCCTTTTAAACCCTAATCGATTCTTTCGAAACAAAATTAAGCGAACGTCTTGCAAGAATTAGTAATTGGATACTCAACAGTTTTTTCATCTTTAGCGAAGACACATCTAAAGCCGTTAATTTCAAGCATCACACAAATAACGGCGTCAGATTTAATGTTAATATATATTATATATATATTGAATTCATGCAGTTTACACAATGTCTCGGAATACGACTCGAAAACAAATTGACCTTTAGCTGCCTTATGGATAATGTTATCGTAAAAGATTGTTCTCTTCCAAGTGTTATAAGCTTGATTACTGAATCATCATTTAATTGTGAAAATATTTGCACACTAAAAAAGTGTATAACTATGTGCGGATTTGTTCTTTATAAGCTTTGTAGTTAGAAAATAAATAAGTTGAAAATTAAATGGTGTCGAATTCTCGCCTAACAAAGAGAAACCACAGATGCAGTCAGATATGGCATTGATGTATTATATGTATTGAGCTTAAATAACTACGTAGCTGTAGTCATTTAGGCTCATTATTGACAAACACGCAATATAACAAATACCTTCGACGAATAATCGGTTGCCAAATCAACAGCTGTGCATACGCAGCAGTATGTAAAATTTGCTAAATTTTTTGAATAGAAAAACGACATGTACATGAGTGTTGTAGAGTCTTTGTAGTATCACTGATTTTTTTATGATGAGGAAACTGAGCTGTCCGAATGATTCGAATTTGAAAGCGCTCATACGTATTTATAAATTTTATATCGTGTCGATTGTTTATAGTATCCTGAACAGACATGTTAGACTTCAAGTTACAGACACAACGCAAAAGTCTTCAATGTTGATAGGAACCGAAGGAACGGTACTTTTGGATGTAACTTGTGATGCGTTAAGGGCAGAAACAGTTGAGTTACAGTTATTGTTTAAGATCGTCTAACAAGCAAATGGTAGTTCGAAATGGATATCATAAGCATTACAAGAAGTATATTATTTTTACTTTTGAAGTGTTGTTAAGACATTATATCATAAAATTAACGTAAGTATTTCTGCTTAAAATAGTAAGCTTATGCGTCAATCACGCTTATGTTGTTCGTTTTCTAGAACATTCACATCTTCCGCACTTCTGAACTGATGATTACAGATCACATTTGAAAATCGGCTAGATACTCTCGGAAACACATTTTCTCGGTTTGACGGTATTAAATGAAAAAATGATTGCGATTCGTTTATTTATAAATACAGCCTTTTTCCGAAATATGAAACTTACAAAAAGCAATGCAAAATCAGCGGCGAGCGTAGAGTGGAGCAGCTACTAACGGTCATGCACACCTACTTGAAAAGCCACTAACAAAGCGCTACGAACAGTTACTGTGGTGGTACCCCACATGATTCTGTTTAAACAACATTCTCTTCATATAACATATTTGGTTTTTTTTTATATATATATAAGAGAGATATAAGAGATTGTCAATTAGTTTTTAATAAATGTTCATTCTAACTTGCAGCTTATATGATGAAACATCAAAAAAAAATTAATTTTATAAAAAATAGTCTTAATTGAAAAATTAAAATTGCGTTTAACAGACTTATGCCCGCAGGTACGAAAATCGTTGAAGGGGTGAAGATTAGTTCGAATTTAACTTACAGAGACCATATCCCCCATATCGTTTTACTTGCAAGCATATTCCATCCAAATTGGAAATGGTGATTTTTATCGACACCTCATGAATCTATATGAGCATACTTTTCAAACAAGCTAAGCAAATTCAAATTCACCTTCTAGGAACTATTTTTTAAAAAGTTTTTGAAAATTTGGTACGTTAGCAAAAAACGGCTATGGATAAACAATCAAGTTTGAGACACTAGCGCGGCTAAATTAGAAAATGTCAACAAGGTTCACCTACGATAGAAAATACCTTTCGAATGAACAAAAAAAAATCGAACCTTTAGTTAGTGACGAAAATAACACTTGTCGTACTAACATTAACAGAGAAAAAAATTATTTCTTTCTTAACAGATGAAAATTTGTTTTTTTCTGTAAATGACGTACACGCTATAGTGCTCTTGAAAAGAATGAAATTATTTGACGGTTTCTTCCGTCCATGGCATATATGTATGCCTATGAGTCAAAGGGAAGGCAGAGAGGCAGAAAAAGAGACAGAGCGAGAGAGAGTTTAACAGTAGAGTTTTGTAAATAACTGAAAAAGTTTAAGAATCTTTAACAATGTTTGTGTTGTTTATTCATTATACCTTTTCGGACGTTTATCGGTACCTATGTCGCTTCTACGCTGTCTACGAAAATGTTGGTTAAACTGTGAAGAGAAAGACTGTATTTGCATCGGGCATCATGCTCCCGCTTTCAATATACAATTTGGTTTCGTGTAATGCGAATATATAGTTCCCAATACGTCATAACACCAATGAAAATTCTACACAAAATTCTAATTTCGCTGTGTTCATTTGCATTGATACACAAAACACCGAGAGGTCATGACGTATTTATGAATAGATAACATAGTCATGTGCTTAATACTTCGAGCACCAAATGATTTTCAAGTGATCATTTAAATTTTTAGTAAAAATAAAGAAACTGTTGAATTAAAGTTTATCGCCACTTATTTCTATATGGGAAATATTGTCGTTCGCTTTATTATTTGTATTTTTCTTCAAAAATTCGCTTTTGTAGAATTTTTTTGCGCTATGCCAATATTTATGTAAACAAAATTTAACGATATGGTCAAGTTTTCAAACCATATGATTTCACTGCAGTTCATATGCAATCGTTGTGAGCGCGCTATACCGAAATAGTGTTATTTTGTAAAAATTATTTACATAGGGCAACATATATGAAAGCAATCTAGTCGCTATTGTATTCCATAGCACGTTTAAATTTAACAAACATTTCTTTTCAAAATATGGGCGTTATGATTCGAAGGCAGAAATGGTTCATCTTGAATTAGTAACAATTAAAACAATTTTTTTTTTTTTTTTTTTGTCACAGTTTTTATATGAAGGAGCTTTACAAGTGAAATTCTGCATGGCCACTTGCATATATGTTGCGTGTAGATTGTATTTACTGATGCCTTATCCACTATATGCTACGAAAATTAAGGTTTAAAACCTCCTTAATCCTAAATAATCATCCCCCAAAACTTGTCCCGATTTGTTTTCAATTTTTTTTTGTTCAACGGTATATAATATAGGGCATAAAGTTTACAAACGAATTACCTGAGAGTTGTTAATAACGGTGTTGCAATAGTAGTTAAACTTGGTACGTTGCTATTGTCTGGAATACTTCGTTTTGTAGTTGAGGTTGTACCATAAGCAACCTTAATTAATACAGCAGCTAAACTTCGTTCTAGGCTGTCCAATTTTTCCAAATATACGCTGCCAGACACCGGCGACACAATCGTACCCTTGTGTGACGAAAAGGAACTCAAACTCCCATTCAAGTGAGAATTAATGTCGTCAGAATATACTTTAATTTTTGGTTTATTACTGTTACTGTAATTTCTACTGTATGATATTAAATCACTTGTACTATCTGGAGCCAACAACGCTAAATCGCTCCTCGTAAAATTTGTGTCTAATAAACTAGCGTGTGTCCCACGCACAACTTGAGTTAACATGAGTAACATTAATAGCATCAAGTTTAGTAATTTGTGAATTTTCTGTACGCATTGAAAAAATGACCACAGTGAAGCATTCCTTGCTTTACACATCGTCGTCAGTGATGTTGAACGCCTCCAATTTACGATTTTAGCACGTAACACGTTACATCGTCTGTTACTTATTATATCTCTGGCTTCATCAAAATCAAGTGGTTCGTAAGTGATATGACAGTCCAACATCGCATATTGGATTTCAGATTCCTCGCGGGCAAAGCATTTAGTTGATATAATAAAATCTTTTAGAATATTGAAACAAAAACTCCAAATGCCTTTGAAAATTGTGAAAGAAAATGATTGCTTTCTTGCCATTTTCGCAATAGATTCATCACAGACAGTATTCGCATACAAGCAAACTTCTTCGTGTCCACTTTTTAATCGAGCATAATAACGTCGTCTTTGCTGCTGCCACCGATTCAAACCTTGGGTCATATAGTTATTTTCTGCTGTATACGGACTTTTAAGTTCACATTTGTCACTATTACCACTTTCGTACCTTTTAGGACTACATACCAAAATCGCGGCACGGGAAATTTTATTTACATTTCCAACACCGCGAAGCTCCATTGCAGATGTCAACACTTTCTCCTTACAGTCTCTCTCATAAAAACACAAGGTAGATTCCATCAACAAACAATTAAGTGAACACTCATTCATTTATGAAGATAGCCTTATTATTTTTATTTCTCGTTGCAGTTTTGTTAACAAATCGTAGTCAAGTAAAATTCTGTAAATAAATTCTTTATGATGATTGAGTAAATGAAGAACTTAGTATTAATATGCGACGGGTGCAGGGAATAACAGGAAAGGATACGGAATAGTGTAACCTTCATTTTTTCTATGATCGATGTTGACACAAATATTCTAAAAATAGAAAAAAAATATTAAATTCAGCAATGTAATAACACTTGCTATGTAAAAATAAGAAACTAAAATTTTTTTTTAATTTCTGGAATATTTTTAACTGCTAGAAACTGCAACAATTGTCTTATATGAAATCTCTTACTAAGGTCACAATTTCTGAAGCTAGCAGGATTTATAATTGCAAAAAATTGATGCAATATACATTGATCTAAATATTTTCCATTATTTTCTACAAAATTTTGCCATATTTCCAGCAAGATGGCGATATCGTCTCAAAGGAAATTATATTGGTTTAGGAACGATCCAATCATCGACTTTGCAGAGCCTCGTGCCAGCCAAGCCATGTTAAAACAAGTACTAAACGGAAGGCGTCATGTCTG
Organism: Glossina palpalis gambiensis; assembly: GCA_000818775.1. Taxonomy (NCBI): domain Eukaryota; kingdom Metazoa; phylum Arthropoda; class Insecta; order Diptera; family Glossinidae; genus Glossina; species Glossina palpalis. The sequence continues at coordinate 12,818 of KN797217.1, forward strand.
ATAAGTACACTGGCGGTGGCAGAACTTCCTACTCGAGCCGCAAGAGTCTATCCCTGGGAGACTCTTACAACAATTGGCTAATATAGCATTTTCAGTCAATTTACGAGGTACCAATTTTTCCTCCGTTCGGATCGTTCGCATCGCATGTAAACGTCTAGGAAAAATTTATTCATCAATTGCTAAGCTCTTCGAAAGTTCTTTGAGAGTTTGATTTTTGCCCCGTAAGTCTTGTAAATCATTGTTGTTGAACTTGTTTGGTTCTTCAGGCCGTTTTTTGTCATTGATATCAAAATCATCACTTTTACATCGTTAAAATCAAAACTGACACTTGGGGTATGATGGGACAGCATCAGCATTCTAAAATATCACAATATCAGTGCATCTAGAATATTGGTTTTAAACCAATTTTTAATAATAAGAATAAATTGTCTTTACCCTTATAGATGTGATAAATCAAGTTCGTCATAAAATGAAAAACATATCCTATGATGTACATTTCCTCGATTTTGCGAAGGCAATTCGTACGCGTACAAGTAGCATGACCATTGCCATCACACTTATTAACATATCGCGTTGTCGATCAGAACAGTTTAATATATATAAATAATTATATATTATTCGTTATCATATAGTCAAACATTACCCACATCAAAAATTTAACCGTAAACATACAAGTTTGAGAAACTTTAAACATATTATTATTATTATCAGATAATAAATTCTAAAACTAAAGTCTTAAAGCACTAGCATATCTAAGGCTTTTGGCTTTATTAAAAACTCCACCGGACTTGAGATTTGAACCCACGGCCATTGAGTTGTAGTCGAGACTCTTGCCCACTCGGCCACTAAGGCGGATAACTAATAACAATTCATTTTTTATAATGTATTAAACGCGTTAATTCGGTAAGAAAAGTCATGTTAATATACTAATGGGTTGACTATCGCTGGACCTATAGATACGTTTAGCATTATCAGCATGCATGCGAGAGTCAGCGAGAGTGTTTTCAACTAAGTCATTTATAAAGAAGACAAAACAGGACCAAAATGAATATCTTGAAAAAATCGAGAGTGTATGACGAGCTATTTCCATGATACATTATTAAACAGATTATCAGGGTTAGATAAGAGCATACCAATTTCACAAAATGTTCATTGAAGCCAACGTTCTCCAATTGAGTTAGACGTATGTAGTTAGTGACTGACCTTATCAGCAGACTTGCGGAAATCAGTGTATGTTATATCCGTTTGTTTTCCATCGTTAAAGGTTTCATTAATTATTTATTTATTTTAATCATTTACATGTATTCAGAAAACAATACAAAGCTCTTCAAGAGCCAATTTAATGTATTGAACTAACTGCAGCTAACGCATATACAATTCGCAATGAACCGCTTAAGTTTAAATTTAATACTACGTATATACAAATAATAATATTGTAAACTTCGCCATAAGAGAATAAAAGTTTAATAAGCACAAACGCAGCATATAAAGTGCATATCGCTTGAATTAATTAATAAATCCACTTATCCAATAACAAACTAAAAATAATTACGGTTCACCGCTGACACTTTACAATTTAAAATTAGTAGAATGCCCCATACAGTTCGCCGTAAGCTATTTGGGTCCCAATCCATAGAAAATAGTTTCGATAATAAGATTAAGCAATAAGTCCCATTGTGGTAGCATTTCTTATTTTTTCTTCTATTTATTTATTTATTCTTTTCTTTTTTTTTTGAGCATCGCTAACAGATCTTAGGTAACAGCATGTTACCTACTCTCACAATTCAGTGTATTAGGAAAATACACCCTCCACTAAATTAAGCGAATAACATATTATCCACTATACAACTGTGGTAAGATACCTAAAAGGCTTAACCCGAAAAGCGTTTCCAATGTGCGAAAAAATACGTTAGTCTAGCGGTAAGTTATTCCAGTAGAGAGCTACACAGACCACAAAATAAAGTCTCAAATCAATTACATCTAATCAAAGGTATAGAGACCTGTGGATTTCCAGTGGAGTTCATAAAAATAAATTCAGAGCACAGATTAAGAGACAGGCCACATTTAACTGCTGAATAAAAATGCACAAAACTACGCCATAATGAAAATGTTGCGAAAGTATATCCCAAGAACTCCTTAACATACTCAGGCACATGCTCTCTGCCACGTAAACCATAAACATAGCGTACCAAAGAATTAACAATTTGACTAATCCTCAAAAAGTTACCTGCAGTAGTACCAGCAAGCACTTACAGCCGATATAGAGCTTGTTTCATCAATAGAGCATGGGCAAGTCTGTATTTAATCCACTGCGGTAAATAGGTACTATTGGAATAAATAGAATGTGAGGTACCCACAGCCTTTCCATGAATGAATTCCATATGTTTCGCAAAGGTGAGGTTATTATCAATATATATACCTAACCACTTATGTAAGTCCACAATTTCAGTACCTTAGCCTTAGGCTTAGCCCTAGATTTCTTCGGCTTATTATTATTATAATTTTAGACTAATGAAATAAATTCCTTGACTAAAAAAATAAGACATTGAGCACTAGCAACACAGACTGTTGGCTCTAATTTAAATAAATGTACATTAGATAATGAGCTTAGTAGTATTAATAAGGTAATATATAGAATTGATATTCGATTCTGAAGCTGATTTTAGAATGACCAAAAGGTTAATCGTTCCAAATGCAATAGCCAAGGAAAAGTTAAGGCAGTCGCAGAGAATGTGCGTTATAGTGAGAGTTTGTCCACAACTGCAGATTGGGGAGGAAGTCCTCTTCAAGATCCATTGGCGAGTTGCAATTGTATGACCAAGGCGAATTCTCGAAAATGTTTGGACCTTGGTTTTCTCAACATTTGTTGGGTTAATCAGTAAGGAATTATCCATAAACCAATTCAAAAGTTGTCGTAGACTCTCATAATCTCCTGCAGCACCTTCCAATCGCAACTCTCTCTACAAAATGGGAGAAATATGTCATCCACAAAGAAGTAAGGCTTACAAAAATTACTACGCACAAGACCAGGCAGGTCATTAACATACAACATGAAGAGCAAAGACTACAATACAAAATATTGGAGTACCCCGGCGTATACCCGTCAGGTAGAAGAATGAACTCCATTGATGCGAATAAATCGAGATATCCCAGCTAGTCGGCCTACACGCCAATTTAGAAAAACCAAACTGCCCAGTTAGCTTCATAATAAGTCTCCGGTGATTGACTCTGTTGAATGTCTTCGACAGATCCAAATCTAGCAGCGACGTCATGTGAGAACCATACAACTTTGGAAATAGCCGGCAGCATTGAAATAGGTCTCAAATCATCAGTAGAATGGACAGTTTTAACTTTAGGTATAGGCATCACACCTGCCTTCTTCCAGTTCAAAGCGAAAACCGACTGAGCCAATATGGAATTAACATGGAACATGAACAATTTAACATTATACGAAAATATAAGTTTGATGAAGATAGTAGTAAATCCATCATCACCGATTGATTCACATTTAATTTTATGAACTACCACATTTAACTCATGACATGATACATAAGAGAATGAGAGATGGAGATTCAGATTTGTCTAAGGTTTACTATTATCTGGCAGGTCACAATTCGACGCACCTACAAAATGATCATCTACATCGAATCTAAACTGGGAGGCGTTTCCCTTAATGTAATCCGACCTTCTTAAGATCCTTCACATAGAAGAAAAGCCCAAACCCACAAACAAGTTGATAAAATATTTTCTTCTTTTCTTAGGAATATTTTTGTTCAAATAGTTTGAGAATGGACCTTAGCATAGCAATGCCCCAGCAGTTAGAAATATCCGTTTTACGACCATCCTGGAAAATCGGACAAATAAATGACTTATTCCACTTCCAGAACTAATCGACACGTTATATAATTTACGTTAATGCTGCATGTAAATTCTCAGCACATCTAGACACATCATTACGGCTTGTATTAAATTTGATATACACGAGTACCATGTTCCCACAACAGTATGAATATCAAGCAAACTAAAAGTTATATTGTCATTGTACGGAAATCTTTTGTTTATATCCAGATTTACATTTGTAACATTGTTACACATGTACGCCGATTGCAAAAACTCAGCAAATAAATTCGGTATCCAGTATTAAGTTAATCACTGGGAGCATTGGATTTTGAATTGGACGCCTTTGCAAGATCTCTACGACCAAATTGTGATTATTTAATAATCTTCTTATATCAATTAAAATCATCAAAAAATATTGGAGCTCTACGTGCTTTCCACTTTGTTTAAGGCCAAAAATCCAAAGTCACACAAAAATTAAAAATATATTCAAAAATTATGGTAACCATCACAAAATTATTTTTCATCCAATATTGCAGCTAGTCTATTGATCTTTACATATAAAATAAACTAAATGATAAAACCATACAATCGAGTTTTTAAAATCATTTTGTATCGAAAGCATGTTATTACGTTAGCAAATTTTGTGTCGTGATGTATCAAAACCCTATTTAACAAGTACCGTGTCAAGCGGAACGGACTTGTATCTGATTTTCTACTAACAACCCGTAGCTCCATATACAAGCCATTAGCTTGACACCAAAACCATTTGATTTTGTTTTCGATAATGAGGATTTGCCGCATATAGCATCTGATTATTTGAAGTTTGGTTAAGATACTATCCACGGTCAATATTTGCGATTTAAACATTTGGTGTCCCTGGACATTGTGGCTCTTTGGAAAGTAATTTTCTTTAAAATAATAAGAACTATATTCTTACCACCGAAACAACTCTTAGAATACTAAAAAATTCTTTTAAGCTAACAGGTTAGAGTTATTATTAACAAACTGTGTTAAAGGAATAACATCACTTTGTGTTCACTCGATACATGCTTAAAAGTTTACTTTAAAAAAATGCAGCTTACTAACATATGGGTTACTGCATTTTTAAAAGCACAAATCTTACGGTACACTACTGCTTTCTAGATTTTTAGAAACAAAATAGAGGCGTGGCTTCTTTAGAAAAACAATGACCGCCTTGCGAGAATTGCGAATCCTCGAATTTTTCGAAAAATTGCGCTTAAAAAGTAGCGTCGATGTTTCCTTTTTTAAAAGGTTCGAAAATCGCCAAGAAAGCCCGCAAAAGTTAAGCTATTGAAAAAATCGTCGAGCTTCAATAGAGATTTCTACTGTAAAGCTGCAAATAAGATCAAAAGAACAAATATTAATGGAGCCATCAATACGGCAGTGGCAAAAACATGGAAAATAAGTTCTTAAATTCAGGTTTGAAAAAGGTTTTGTTTTCTCTAAACTACGAGGCCTGCACCTTATAATCCACTTATTAATTTTCTATAAGTGGCAGAATTATGCTAAAATTCTTTGCACCAGTAATTTCTCCTTTTACCTGTCAGATTATCCAATACGATCGAAAAAATTGTAATGGATGTTTTCGACTACCTAAGGTTTCCCATTGCTCCCTCTATTTTGAACGGTTTCTTAAAACTTATATGTTCGATATTATCTTCTTGCCTTTCTTACATTCTTCACAAGAAATATTTTTTATAATGTTTAAAACGTTTCTTCCGAAACTGTGTGATTCGTTTAACCTACATATAAACAATCATCAATAAGTTGAAGAACTCTCCGCAAATAGTTGATATCAAGAGATTAGTACGAGATCGAATATAAATCTGACTTATTGTGTACATAAAGTAGGAATCAACAACTTTTAAGCTAAATCAAATTGTTTCTCTACTTTGTGTAATTAATCCTACAGAATATAATCCGATATGACGAACTTGTTGAAGAAATTTACGGGAGTTCTGTTGTCTTGCTAAGGTACGCTGCAACGATGCAACATTCTTGAAACAAAGGGGTATAGTCAAATAAGATTTGACAATGTGCAAAGTTATCCCTGTATATTATAGGTTACTGAAATCCCAAATATGATAATGCATTAGTGTGATGCGAAAGTGGGAACGAATTGTGTATTTGAAGACTCCATTTGTAAACACCATCGATATACCGGAGTAATTGAATACGTGCTGCAAGTGGAATAATGTGTCTGTACTCCCATTAATAAAAGACGAAGAATGTCTACTCGGAAATGACACATGTGAATTTCGGTTGCATTGATTGCCAAAATAGTATATAAAATGAATTTCAAAATATTTAAGTAAGCGTGGTATATTATTTATATCGTATCCGGAACTTAAATTAATGTCATATAAAAGTAAATCCTGCGTTATGTATTAGATATGGAATATTCAGATTATAAGTATAGCATACGATTACATATAACTTCTGGCGCTCAGCTAGCAGAGGAATATTGCATTTCAATAGAAATCATCAGCCGATTGCGATGTTTAAGTATTTCTCGCGTAATATTGAAACTTTGCATTGAGTAAAAATAAACTTGTGTTAAGGTGGTTTATGCCGGTTTCCGTTGATTAATGTACACGGAACGATGCGTTACTTTTCTATGTTAGGAATACAAGGAAAATTATATCATGTTTCACAAAATAAAAATATTTGCAGTTAATGGACTTATGCGAACGGGTCGCTTGGTGCCTGTTATCAAAACTTGTACGTATACGTAACAAGACAGCAAATTGTACCTAACGTATGTATGTATTTTGACTTATTTTACTCACACTTGAAAATGAGCAAACAGTTCAATTAACAATAACTTTGTTGAAATATTCATCGCTCATAGATAATTCCAATATCACCTAAAGGTAAACACCAATTGTCAAATTACGCCTGTATTTTTTTTTTTTTTTTTTGATTACAAAATAAGTGATTAGAGAGCGTGAAACTATATCACAATTTGACAAATTTGAAGCGCACTATTATCATATTTTTAATTTACGATTCGCGTAGTTAGTTAAAGTTGATATCTGGACATATAAGCCACAAATCTATTGGCTTAGTCCATCTCCATTCGACATACCAAAAAAAAAAAAGTTGATATGTGAAGGATGCACTATTTTCTAAAAATACATGTACCTTTTCAAGAAATAGAACACATATGTGGAATGGATGAACCATGTTGAGATATCAAAAATTTAAATTGTTAAAATGAAAAAGAGACAAAAAGTAGAATTATTAATTTCTTAGTTAAACTCACTTTGTTTACTCTACTTTTAACAACAATACATATTTTGACTTTCTCTCATTTTCCTCTTTTTTACAATTTTAAAAATCACGCTGTAAAAAACGTAATCCAAAACAATGACCAAGCTATCAAATTAGTCTAAGAGCCCGAAATTAGTTAAGCGCACGTATAATTTGTTAATATAGAAATTAAGAAATTCTCGCAGTTCTTTAAATTACACCTTTTTTCTTTAATTTGTAGATCGTGCTTAAGATGTGCCGTTTTTGTAACACAAAAACACAAAAATAGTTTACAAAATGGCTGCCCCTAACGTGTATACAAATTAATCATGTTGCCAAATTTTTATAATTTTAGAGCGCAGAAAATTCCTTAAGGATTGCCAAGCTAAATTACGTTTTCCGGAATAGGTATAAAACTTTGCCAACTTTTTACAATGAGTTGTAGGAATTGGTAGATCAGAAGCAGTGACATATTGAAACTTCACTTCGTTTTTGGGTCTGTAAATAAAAATAGCACAAACGGAAAATAATGTAAGCGGACTCATTGAAGCGGCGCATCTCCAGAAATGGTTCAAGTTCTTACAATGAGGTCTATGAGGGATTTGGAAAATCATATGGTGGTGTATGTACATTGTAGAAATTAAACAAGAGGAAGAAAAATGTAGGAGAACAAATAGGAAAACTTATTTCAAATTTGTAAGTTGTTTATCTCATTTTATATATCATATTCCGTTGGTTTAACCCCATTTGCTTATTATATTGTGTGCAATTTCAATTTTTACCATGCATTATTTTAAAGAAAATTTAAGAAGGCAATAAAAACGATAAATTTTCGATATAAACTGCATTTGCTAAAGTGTTTTTGAAAGGTCGTAAACTACATTTTCATTCTTGCTTCTATTATTCAACTTCAAAATGATTATTACTATATATAAACATGTTTATTTTCTCTTGTAAAATAATGTTGTAGGGCAAGCAAATGCAGCTTTCATTGCGTCAACTATTTGTTTACTTAATTTGTGACAATATAAGCGAAACTTCATTGTGTTTCAGCCATATGGTTCGGAGAGTCGAAATAAGAAAATTAATATAAAACATTCTTTGACCTTATTAATTTCTCAAAATTCTAATTTAGATTGTTTGTCTAACAAAAATTAGTCTTAACTAGTCATTTTTACAACAGATTTTCATTATAATAACTTCCGAATAACTTTATATTGTCAAGGTATTGTGTAGTGGTAAGGATTTCTGACTAAGAATCTTTTCTCATTAAAGATTTTGCTTGAATCGACCCAAAACTTCAATATGTCTTGCAAAATAGAATCCTGTTCTTTATTGAAGTTATCAAGACTTACGAGTTTTACTTGAAATAAATAACACATGATTTATACAATTGTGAACAGCATAAATGGGGAATAGACGTCAGAACCTGAAATTTCTAATTTCATGTGCAATAACTTGCATAACCTAACGAATACAATTCCCACACTTAAGAAAGCAATCAAGCACCATGTGATTAAAACTTCAAGCTTGATTGTGTTATCTTCCTAAATGCCATCGGCTTTATTATATAATGTATCTGGCAAGGGGGAGTTACATAACATTTTCTTTAAAGAAAATAAGAAAGAAAAGAAAGATCGAAAGTTAATTTTTAATTTCCTATATATACTATTTTGTATTTTGATTCCTCTGTTATTTTGATTATACGCTAAATGGTTACAATATATCGTAGGTTAGGTTAAAAATTTTGTTATGAAAACCTGATATTCGGTAGAAAAATTGGAGTTAAAGTAGAATAATTTCCTTAACATATAATTGGATAGGTGAGAATAAGAAAATTTGTCTATATGTAAACAGCTACGGTGGGATTTGATATGTTAGTAATAAAGAATATCAACATGAATATAAATCACCAATATATGAAAAACAACAATAGCAAAATAAATGTAAAAATGAATAAAGCTTTTGAATAACAAGTTTATCAAAGTAAATCAATTGCTTGAATTTAAAAATACGATAAATGTTACAAAACTATGAGAATGGACCCATGTACTTTTGATTTGCTGCTGAAGAGTAACTTGCGTGAGTAAATTCCCAGTAGTAAGGAATAGAAATAAGAAACTAAAGGAACACGCGTTTTTTATCCTGAGAAGAAATCACTATTGCAAATGCCCCTATCGATAATTAATAACGCATATTCCGCATTACGTTGGTGATATCACAAATTCCATGAGATGCAAACATTTACGTACTTTTCGTTTGTCATTTATCAATTGAATCAAAAAAAGGTATATCATCCAACAAAAGAAATTCTTTTTATGGAAAAATTCCATCTCTTCTATATTCGTGTAAATTTATTGTTATTTAGTGCAAGAAAGTTTGTACGTGTTCGCCTTTTTGCTTAATTTGTTAACATGTTATATGTAATCGATATGATTTGCTAATTTACGTAAAGCTTTGAATAAAATTAAGAACTTTTTCACCCAGCGCGTCTTCGTCGTATTCGTATTCATTGCTTTCAATCTATTCATCTTTAATTCTTATACCTGGCAATCAAGTCCCGCTTCATTGTGGGTTCTCTTAAGATGTTGCAATAGCATAATTAAACGCCGACTGGTTTGAGTGTTTGCGTATATGCATGCATCTATGCGTCTGCATGAAAAACAATCATTTATATTCGGTATAATTTTTGATGATCCCGGGGACAACGAAATATACCAATAGTCCGACATTTTTTTCAAAAGTTCAAACTAGAAGATTAGTGCGGCCTTCTTGTGTATCTATTATGAGTTACAGTTGCAACGCCTTAATTACTAGCAATTTGACAACTTGCTCTCTCATCCTCATGATTTGTGTGGGCACAGATTCTATTAATGGTTTCCTAATATGACGTCGTATTCTTTCAAGCGTTTGCAAAGCGGAAGCATAAAGAATTCTGCATTTTTAAGTGAATATGCATCACGATGTACATATAAGTATGTATGTTCGAAAAAACCCAACAGAATGTATGTGTCACATGATTTCTTTTCATCGTTTATTTGCCATTGAAGAATTACAAATTTTATGTTTGCCAAATACTTACACAAATTTTAATGAAAATTTTCATATTAAGAAATTTAAAGACATTTTTTACTATTAAATAAGCTATGTAGTAATTTATTATATGTATTTTTATTTAATTTGCTTATTACTTATACATGTAGTAATTTTGTTGGGTTACACATGTATTTGACATATGATATCTAACTTTCTATTTATATTGCACAATTATTATACTATTTATATTCTACAATAATGGTTATGTTTATGAATTAAATATTATGTGGTCCTCAAAATAACTATAATATAATTCCTACAATTAAATGAAGGTCTTTAAAAAACGGAATTTTCTAATTTTTTAATCTGTTGCCAACATATGGTTTTAAAAAAATTAAAAAAGAATTTATAAATTGTCATCACAAAAGAAAAGATTGAAAATAATATGCATTCGCTGCTATTTTCAAGGGTCTTCTCATTTAAAATACATCATATATACTGTTAAGTAAAGTAAGGCAAGTACATATAAATTGCTTGGCGCCATGCATTAAATAAGAGTTGAATATTTATATATAAAAAACAAGAAAATTTCTGTAAAATGAAGAATTAGGCCGAAAACATAAGAATTGTTAAACATTAATTGTAGGAAACCCAAAAGAAAAAATGTAGTCAGCAAAATTTGAGATACAAAATTAGATCTTTTCAATTTCCAAAAAATGATGAAATGAAGCAAAAATGGCTAGAAAATATCCGCTGGAACGCAAAAGTCCTGCTGAAGTCCTTACACCACGTATTCATTTCGAAGAGGGATATCTTACAAGACGCTAGCTAAAGTTTAAAGTTTTGCCTAGGTTTATGTATTCAAAGAAGGGATTCTCGCAATCTCTCTACTTAATTCGAGAGGGAAGTGTGGTCCATAGAATCGTGGGTCCCTTTGAGAAAAAAAACCGACAATGCTGCGTACGAAATTGCTGGCCTGACTCGGTATAAGGTTATTTTATTTTTCGAGAGGCGAAGACGGAAGAAAGACTTGCTTAGATATTTGCAAGTTGAACAATGAAAATAAGCACTACGAAAACAATTTCGAAGCGGATAGTGTTGGACCAGTAAAAATCAAAATACAAGCGACACCAACAATACAAATGATTATAAAAGATGTGACGTGCAAAATCAACGAAACCTCATTTTGCCATCCACATGGATTTAACATTATAATAATATATACACTGGCCTAGCTCTTTCGCGGTAGAGCCTTGCGAAATTCCTACGACTTGCCGTATGACAAAAATAAAAAAATAAAGTAATGTTTCATTTTTTAATGTGTTCGCGCGGTTCGACTAGGCGCACGATTAAATTCATCTGTGCGGCCCGTTGTCTGCACTGTTCGCGGTTCGTTGGTCCTTTCCTAGTCCGTCAGTGCATATTCCCTGCACCTCACCCGCACGCACACTCACCCATACTCCGCCGCAGCAGCACCTATAATGCTTACTTTCCTTTTTTTTGTTTATATTTATATTATGTGCGTTATGGAGTGTAAAGATTGCGTTATACTCTTAAAGTCTTTTTTAAACATATATATTTTTATCATATTATTATTGTTTTTTCCTTCTCTTTTTTTTCGTTATTTACATATATATTTGACCACAAGTAAAAAGAAGAAAAATAAAAACAGGAAAATAAAAATTAAAACAATGACTTATCTCACGCTTCAACATAGAGATATGAAGCTGGCTATTCGGCTGGCGGGCTACAGTAAGGCAAAAATTGGATGTTCGTTTCCGCCATCGGTGCAGCTCTCCTCCTCTTATCTGGAACGCACAAATCGGACCACAAATTAGTTATAGTAGGCAGGTGTAAATTAGTCAAACCTCTGCACTCGTTAGCGTTCTACATTCTATTTGTATTTCTTGCTCCTAACACGATTATTATTGTGGTGGCGATGATGATGATGTTTATGACTAATGTTACAACAGTTTTGTCTGCTATTTGCACCCTCGTGTACGTTAAGCGAGCGATTGGTGCAGTGAATTGCCGTTGAGAGTTGTTTGCCATGAAGTGTGTCATGGTGATGTAAGCGTCGCGCACGGTGTAAATGAAATGGTGCCACATTTACTTTTCCCTTTTGTTTTTGCAGATTTCCCTGTTTTTTTCTTTTCCCTCTTTTTTTCTTTCCCAATGCACACAAGCAGGCGCCAATTAATTTCCCTCAAAAATTGTTCAATTTTTTTGTTTTTTTTTTCTAAAATAAATTTCTGAAAGCAGAGTTGTAGCAATTTATTCAAAAGCTGGACATTGAAAACTGAAAACAATGGTATTTGCTCGAATCTTAATTTTTAGTGGTCGCACGTCCTTATTATTTTTACTTTTCAAATATATAAAGTTTTGTATTGTAACGAGTTTCCTTAGGCGGGGTATACCCAGTCAATCCAGGATCCGTTGCAAGAAAATTTTTAATAAATAATCAGGCCCTTCGGGGGAGAATGGTGTTATGATCTCTTAGCTTTATTGGCTCCTCTTTACTGGACGGAAGTGTGAAATGGCTGGGGCAAGGAAAAGGAACCAGCGAGGTGACCCGACTTTGGTGCGCGCTTACCGTTTTATTTTCTTTTCTTACGACGTTAGACTTTCACTTTCTGTTTGATTTTAATATCGCGGGGCGCTGGAAGAAAAGAACCGAAAACTTTGCCAGTGTCATAGCTGCCTTGGTTCATCCCTGGTTGGTATGCGAGTACAAAAAAAAAAATAACAAAAAAACGTCTCTCAGTTCTTCAGGGATGGCGA
>KN797218.1:25089-36835 GCA_000818775.1 Glossina palpalis gambiensis
AACTCTTAAAGGCACTAGCATCTAAGGCTATCGGCCTTTGTTTTATTGTATTATTATTTTATTGTTATTATTATTAATTTCGCCAGAGAAATAAATTCTAAGACTAAACTCTTAAAGGCACTAGCATCTAAGGCTATCGGCCTTTGTTTTATTGTATTATTATTTTATTGTTATTATTATTAATTTCGCCAGAGAAATAAATTCTAAGACTAAACTCTTAAAGGCACTAGCATCTAAGGCTATCGGCCTTTGTTTTATTGTACTTATACTAAGTTTTATTATTAGTTACTATAAGTTTCGCTTTAAGTGCCAATTGAACTCGACTGTTATTTGTTTAGTTGATGTATAAGTAGAATTAAAATAAATAAATAAAATATATATAATTCGCTTCGTGGCGAACTTTGAAAATCACCATCAAAAATGTATTACACATGCGTTATGTCTACAGTTCCTATTGATGGCACAAACAAAGCCACTGAATTTTTTGCTTTTGTTTTTTGCAAGTTGTTTACATCCATGTATGGCATTGTTCACTTGATTTTTTTAGATATACATTTTTTTTCAATTGTGTTCCTACATTTGTTATTAAACACCTGGACAGGTAAACATGCAATTATAATGTCAGTACTAAGAAATTATATTCATGCAAACATTTTGAATTTTTTCGGTTCATATTATACTCTACTGTATAATAAGTGATGTATGATCCACGCAAAATGATAAATTGCTGCTAATAATAAGAAGTTTTGAGAAACAAATAGATTTCGGTAAAAATTGGATTAAAAAAAGATTTTTTTGTACACATTTTATTTTATTTTACTTGCTTTCACATGGAACCTAACTAGAACAAATTAACAGTCTTAAGAGTAAACCTTACACTAATTAATATTAAAAACTAGTACAAAGTACATAGGAGAAATCAGGGAAAAAAAATTATTAAATAATAATTAATGTATAAATAAATAAGAAGAAAAAAGAAGCATGTAGACAACTAGAGCAGAGCCAGAACCAGTACATAACCCAATGGCGTGTGAACCTTTCAACTATCACAGTAAAGAACACCAATCAAGTTTCGAATCATAATGAGATACTACGGTTAAAAGATACTTTGAATACGACACAGGCACAACGCGCGTATTAAGCGAAACTGTTTTGATAGACTTTAGGTATTGAGATTAAGTAACAGACATCATTTAGATTTCTGCAAACATCTCTGAAGGGGCTAAACAGCTCATACTATAAGGAACATTGGTCAGAATACCGACCATAAATCCAAAACTAATCTGAAATCTAAGCGAATTTGAATCTACTTTGAATAAAATCGACTACGTAGAAAGAAACTTACTGAACTTATTTTAGATTTTATTGGATTTGTCTACAATAAGTGAATACATTTTGAACTAAGTGCGGCAGTTGTTTGTTTAATGTATTTCCTTGTAAATAGCTACAAACCGCTTAACATAATTACATATTTGCGCGATTATTTTATGTTATGATCCAATTTTCTTATGTTATGATCCTACTGTGCCGCAGCCACAGCTTCTTGCGAAAGTTAATGTTTATTTCATTCCCACTTCGTACTCCAGGAATTAAGTTGCGTTGATCAAACGTGAAGTTATATTTATAGCGCAAAATAGCCGTATTTATTAATTGTGCAAAATTTGTACTTATAGGATTGCAGTAAGCCTGGTGTTGCGGCCGTGAAGAAAAATGAAGAAAGTAAAGCGTATGCAAAACTCTCCACTTTTCGCGTGGTATGTGAACGTCAGTAATATTTATTTCGCTTAACAATGTTTCCTCTTTCTTCGAAGAAAGCGATATAAATGATAATACCTTTCAGAGCTTTCACTAAAAAATGTTTTAAATATAAACTTGTTTAAGTGAACTCCTTCCTTAAAATTATATTCAAACCTTGAAAGTTCTTTGTACGTTTTCCATTAACTGTTCTAATGCTAATAACAAAAATACACAGAGATAAACATGCCTAACTCGAAATGGAAAATAACCCTACTAAAAATGAGTTTACCCCTCTTCGTGTTATATACATTCCCAAAAACTTAGTATGTGTTCAGCGTAATTGAAATGTGGAATGTGCTATATGTTCAACGTTAATTGATTGTCATTGTATCTATTTCTTCGAAGAATGGTGCTGAATTTATGGTCACACTAGTAATGTGCTTGTTTATTTAGTTTATCTTGTCATCGTAACTTGGCTTAAAATCGTACTTAATATGAAGAGTTGGCAATTGCTTCCTTTAATTCTAACATCCTTTTGTCAAGAGATTCTCTTAAAGATCCCTTGAGCACAAAAAACCTACTACAGTTGACGGTTAAACACACGATTTGCCAATGAAGCCTATTTCCAGAATGTCTCTATGAACATTTTGAAAGGGCATAATATCAATAAAATATTTAGTTTTATTAGAGCGACTAGGATAACCAGATTAGCCCATCTTTCAAAAAAAAAAAAAAGAACCGACAGTCTTGGTTGCTAGAGTTCATTCTACAATCCTAGAATTTATCTCCTTGGGCTAAATAAATTATAATAATAATAGTAATAATAGTAGTGGTGGTTGATGATGTTAGAAATGGTTTCTACTGCAAATATTAACCACGGCGCCAAATAAAATTTTGCTTATACACACGTTTATTATTCTTTGCCTGATCGAATAAACTTACTGAATACTTTTTGTAGACCTTACTTTGAATTCCGGTATCGCTGAAATAAGTTTATGATTCAGCTGTAATCTTTGTACTTGTTTCTGAATAATTTTTGTACTCGTGCAGCAATGACAGACAAAAATAAAACTTTATATTGCACCTGGTCTTTATACCATACAGGATACGAAAAAGAAAAAAAAGAAAAGATATCCGTCTGAGTAGTCGAATAGGCTAAATATCTCGAGTAACAACCCCATGATGGTGGGCTCCATTCTCGAGCAGGGTAAATTTTTCAATAAAGCCGATAGCGTCAGATGCTTGTGCTTTATGATTTTAGCCTTACGATTTACTTGTCTAATTAAGTTAATTAAGATAGTAATTATTATATTACCATATAAAATATATTAACTCTGTTTGGATGTATGAAGATTATTAAAATCTCCAAAAAGCTAAATGCTATACTAAATTTGAACCAGTCCAGTTCAAGTTTTGGACATCCTCCAATATAATAACTTTGATAAAAATATTCATTTATTCAATGGAGTATTATCACCAAAATTGTTCAACAATAATGAATAATTAACGAATAATTATAATATATATAGGTACATACACATAGTATTAATTGTTTAGTTGTTGTAATGTCGTAACTCTAGATGATGTATAAAACTTTGCTCGGGATAAAGTTTGTCAGTAAATTTTTGTGATCTGAAGGCAATACAATGAATCCTTTGAACAGTTTAATTATAGTAATTATACTTACATTGGGTTTTGAAGCGCAAGCCGCTCTTTACAGGTTTATACCGGAATATCCTGAATTATCCATTGATAAGCCAGGAATGGCCGGAATGGACCATTTTATAGATCGAAGTGAATTGGTTGTTTTTTACGATGATGAAGGAATACATTATAGTGGGACTTTTAAAATGATTTGGGATATAAAGAAGGGTGGTCGAGTGACTGTAAATATTGAATACAAGAAAGCTTTTCTGCAACTGAAAGTTTTTTAATTTAAACTGTAGCACAAATATATATAGCTAATTATGAAAAAGTTTTTCGGCAAATTAACGGCATATAATAAATAGAACACTAACTTCATATAACAGAAGAAATTTAAATTACATGTAAACATAGAATCTGAGAAGTAGAACGGTAGAGAACTAATATTGCATGCTTCATAAACCTTAGAAAAGCATTGTGTTAGCCTTGCACAAAAATTCTGCAGCCGGATTAATTAAAGAGTGAAAAATGCTCTATTTAAAATTTTTATAGATGGATGCGGAGCTGGAAAAATTTTTTCGTGGTGGTTGGCAACAAACCGCATTTTCGGTACGCGTACTGGGCTTTTGTAAAGAAATGAAAATAATCCACTCATATATTTACGAAATACGGTCGCGACACGTTTTCCCGGAGGACCTTCAATGTTTGGGAAAGGGTGTATGTGTTGTCTTCTTCTGAATGCTTTATGATTTCGAAATATTTTACCAAATTTAGATAAAATATCGTCACAGCGCTTTCACAGCCAAAGCTCATGGACAAGCGTTTATTAATATGGAAGGACGATACAAGGTTGTTACATTTTTTCGGGCATATGACGAACACAATAGTTTGAGACCCGAAGTTATCTGTCCGGAAATTCCAGGCGATATTATTAAAATTTAAACACTTTTAGGCACTCCCTGCAGGTAACTCTAATCCTTTTGACTTAAATAGTGTTGACTAACAAACAAAAAGAAGTTATATATAGCATGACAGAATTTTTCAATAAACTTTTAATAATCTAAGCTTGGAAAGAACTACACGTAATTAGGCAATTAATTACGTAATGTAATGCCTTCAATAATACTAGCGGAAGTAATCGAAAAAACAAGTAAATGATTAGATGCCTAGATTAGATACATATTCGCCAAAATGGATTAACCAATTCGTAACTAGTTCTTCATTGTGGTAGCTTTAAAGGAATCACACGTGTTGGAACGGTACTAGGAATATTAATATCTATATTCTCAGTCCGTTCTTACACGGTGGAAGAGGTAAGCCTAGATCCCATCCCTAGCCGCGCAAAGCAAATAATAAGAAGTAAGGTTGAAGAGACTCAAAATTGTCAATGATATCTTTAACTAGGAAACCAGACAACCACAGAGTACGCCAGCGTTGGTCTAACTGAAGATGTATACAAGCTTTTAGTTAAATAGGGGTCACGGATCATTTTTTTATAAGCCCACGGACGAGATATCCTTACTGAGGGCTCACCACAATGAGGATATCAAATTTGCGTTTAGAGTCGAAACAATAACTAAATCTTTCTTGCTAATACATACATACATAAGAAGTGGTCAACAACCAGCCAAATGACAACTTACATCTTTTTAGACACTTTAGCATTAATTACACACCAAACGCTGGCTAACAATGTCAGAATAAAGAAAGAGAAAGTTAAAACTGTCCGCAAACGTTAATACAGTGGAATGTTGTAAGGTCATTCACAAACATTCACAAACAATATAAATGAAAGTGAATCAAAATGGCCACCCTGAGAATACCAAAATAAGGGAAATTTTTCTAACAAGAACTGAACAGCACATGTTGTACCCAGTGAGATAATGGAGATGGGATAATTCACTCCGTCAAACGTTTTGGAAACGTCTAAATAAAATAAATAAAATTCGTTTGCTTGAAAATTCGACTATAAACCTCAAGAACTGTTTAAAAGTTGTGGTAATTAATATGTTTTCAGGAAACCATGCTGACAGGACAATATAACTAACCATAAAACAGGTGTGCGTCCTTTTGTTACCAGTGCTCGCAACTATTTGAATTTTTTAATGCATTTTCTACGCTCAGTTTGGTTAAGTAGTAAAATAGTCATCCAACCATGTGGAAACCAACATTTTTCAAACAGTTATTGAAAATTTGTGTAAGGGAAGAGCATAGTAAGTCAGGCAACATCGGAGAATGTCAAACGAAAGTCCGTCAGGACCCGGAAAATTGGAAGGTTGTAATGTCGACAACGATACAGATATTTCATCTTCAGAATAAGACTGAGAATAAAAATTTCATTATACTTATTGAATAACAGTAGTTATCACATAAAGAGGGAATATTTCACATAAGTGGGAATTTCAGGATCGTCAATTAGTTCCAATCCAATTTTAGTGTATTTCAGCATGGCACCCGACGAGTGAGATGGTGCTGTAGTATAATTACATGGATGTAGTTTTTATATTTCTAAACTAAAGATACTAAAATTCTAGAAAACGGCGGTTCATATAACGACATCCCTTTGAAGGTATAGAACCGTATAATTTTTAAGGGTTTGATAGTAGAATGCGTCTCATATAAGACACCCGCTTAGATGTCGCTTATATAAGACACTCTTACGAATCATTAACTCAAATATTTCTGGATTCGTAATGTTTTTCTTAAAACTTTAAACTGGTTGAAGTCCAAGTGCTATAAATATTTTACCCTACTCCCTCCATTACTCGCTTATTAATTGATACAACTCATTGCTACACGGTATAACTGACAAATTAGCCCCTAATTTCGTCAAAAATAAATGAATGTCGTATCTACTTAAATTATGAAAAATAACTAGAAATAGGAGAGCTAAAACTGAAAAAAATGACCTACGACTTATATCTCAAAAAGTCAACTAAAAAATGGAGAGCATCAGTTTAAACACAAAACACAAAATCCAGTGCCTTTGTGTGCATTATTAATACATCGACGTCAAATGAGCATTAAAATAATCCGGTAAGGAGGTTAAATCGAATGAATCACGAAAAGAGACTCTAGGTGTCAAAGTAGTTTACAAGTCAATTTAAATTGGCTAAGTTTAGTGAAAAAAGAGTTCCTCGAATGGCGGCGGTTACCGTTGTAGTTTATGTGTTAGTATTCCCGGTTATCAAATTTAACAATAACGGTTGATCTAAAATACAACGACTTTAAGTAATAATCTGTTTTGATATAGTGGCAGTGATGCTTGTGGTTCTTTAACTTGGAAACTGAGAACTGTTTCTAAATAGATGGATCGAACGTGGAAAGAATAGGAAGGAGACCACACAAGGCCCAATTCAATTGATGCGAATTTTTGGGTTCTCTTAGACCTTTTGCTGTGAAGTTAAAAAAATTTATTAAATTAGATTGGAGTATTAGATAGGCATGAAGCGAAGGGCAGATGTAAGACGTCATTGTGCACTAAGAAATCTCAAATCTGTTCACTGAGCACTTCCGTCCAAACTTTTCGACTACTAATTCCGATTTATCCGCAAACTACCCATATCCTATAACTGACTTTGTTTCAATTCCTAATTTGTTTATGTTTTTAAAGGCTTGAGCTTTCTAAAATATAGTTGTGCACCCGGACCTGATGGAATTCCATCATGTGTACTTAAATCTTGCGCTGTCGAGTTATATATTGTCACCTCTAAGATTTTTAACCGGTCTTTGTATGTAGGTGTTTTCCCTTTGTTTTGGGAGAGTAGTTTTCTTACTCCTATTCACAAAAGTGGAAGCATACAACTTCTTGAGCACTACAGAGGCATAGCCGAGTTGAGTGTCTTGCCTAAGCTGTTTGAGCGAATTGTGACAGAATTTGGCCTTTGCCATTAATTCGCATATTTCTCTGCACCAGCATGCCTTTCGGGAAGGGCGATCTACGGTCACCAATTTGTTAGAGTTTGCCTGTCATGTTTTCAAGGCTTTTTCTAGTGGCTCTCGCACAAATGTTATATACACTGACTTAAGCAAAGCATTTGATATGGTTAACCATAACTTACTTATCTTTAAACTCCAAGCGTCTGGCTTCCTTGTCCATTTAGTGAAATGGATAAGCTCTTATCTGCACAATAGATCCTTCAGGGTTTTGTTTAACTCCATTACCTCGGATGAATTCCCCGTTACGTCTGGCGTACCTCAAGGAAGTCACTTAGGTCCTATTTTATTTAGTTTATACATTAACGATCTCCCATCGGTGGTTAATTCCAGCCAGATCTTAATGTATGCTGATGATGTGAAACTTTTTTTTCCTTCTCTCTAGAATCAGCTTCAAAGTGACTTGAATAACTTGCATATTGAGCTCTCATTAAGCAAAGTTAGGTCCGCGCTTGGTTTTATAAAGAGGTGGTCCAAAGAACTTGATGATCCTTACATTACGAAAAGGCTGTACATGTGGTTGATTAGACCTAAACTTGAGTAAGCCTCTGTTGTGTGCTCTCCTTCATATAGGTGCTATGTAGATTCAACTGAATCTGTTCAAAAGCAATTCTTGCTGTTTGCCCTTAGGCATTTGGGTTGGGATCCGATTGCATCTCTTCATCCCTATGAAAATAGGTGGCTTCTGCTGCTTACCATCTCTCGAAAATCGTAGATTTGTTCTTGGCGTTTCCTTCGTAATCAAAATAATAATTGGCTCGCCTGCATTGCTTGGTGAAATAAGCTTTAATATCCCCAATCGTTTCTCTAGCCACTTTATCTTGGTTAAACTTAGTCTATCTTAATGTCTGTAAACTTAATATCTATCGCTTATTCTCCTTATCAGACTCTTTAAAGTCTATTAAACAAACATTGCTTAATGCGCGTAATTTACCTATGTCGTACTTAAACTAGCTCTTAACCTTAAAAATTCACGATGAGTCGAAAATTAATTATTGTTAACTATTATCGGTTGCCAAGGTTATGCATGTTTTCGATGGCTTAGGAGTTCATTTGGAATTTGATCCTGTACCGATTGTGGGTACTTGTGTACATGCTTTTTTTCTTTTATTTTTGTTTTCCTTTTTATTTGTTTTATTATACTTATATTAAGTTTTAATACTAATTAATTTAAGATATACTTTAACCTGATTAATTACTCGTTACCCGCAAACAGCAACACATAGCACTACAAAAATTTTTTACAATGTCCATACAACATAACAGAGTATTGAAATTTATTTTGACAATGGCGGTTAGTATAAAAAATTCGGTCGCAACCGAATATAATTTTCTTTAGTATTTTAAGTAATGAAATCGATATTTTAATTTGAACAGACGAATTCATTTAACTTCTATCCTTATTATCATCCCAAATAAATAATTTTTCTGGTTCCAATGTGTACATCAATGTAGTTGTCTAGTGGATATAATGAAACAAGAAGAGAAAAAAACAAACCGTAAGTAAGCGAGAATATGATGCTTAACATCCACACACAACAAAAAGTCTATCTCAGCACTGCGGTAAAGTAGTAAAAGTTTGCTTTTAAACTTATGAATTATTCCTCATCTACATACTCGTGCATGTCTTTTTACATATTTATCCTTTAAACCTACAATAGCAGCTGTAAGCGTTTGTTTTCACATTGCCATTAAACAGCGTGTGGCAATGTGAATTTTAAGAATTCTTAGAATTATGAAGCGTTGTCCGTTATTTATAACTACGAAACGTGTTCTGTATTACAAACGTTGCCATAGTTTCATATATACGTTTCACTCTAACGAGTTGCAGAAAATTTTGATTTGAAATACCCTAGAGCAGTTTTATTAGTTCAAACCATTACGTTCAATACATTTTTCATGGAACATTCTTAACAAGAATGACATGGAAGTAAACAGCTCCAGGCGCAAATGGACTTCTCTTTGAGAGACGACGTAACTCCTTCTGTACGCACATTTACATTTGCTTTTGCGTTCTCAAGCACTAGCACTTCTCTCGACAACGAACTCGTATTCCTTCAGAAAGATATTACGAGTAGTTTTATTATTCTCTTTAGTTAAATGTCTTCTATAAATCAAGAAACTGCAATAACTGTTTTGCACACCTACCACCTTGGAAAATTGATGTGTATCTCTATCTAACGTGAAATTCAAAAAAAAAAATCTTTTTGCTTAAAATTCTGCTTCCTTCCCACATAAAGATATATTTTAGGTGCTCTTATGTGGAAACGGCCACAAAACGTGAACTTCGTCTGCAGTAATTACTATTATAACAAGTTATCATATAAATTTTGTTTTTCGTGAGACCCCTTGTACAGACTGCGGAATAAATAGTAGAACTGCGAGCTACGAAGTTTTCACAGTTAACTTTTATGTCAAATTATTATGATGGATGTTTTTCTTGCTTGCTTTTTATGAGGATGGTTGTATAGACTGGGGTTCAAAAATTTGGCCTATTTCGTCCAAATTTTTCTTATCAATTTAATACGCTCAGCGATGTTTGATCAACAGTTTTTGAAACTTCAGTTATGGAGAGTGGTCGTGAAAAGAATATGTTGAAGTCTTATTCCTATTCACTGCGGCTTTTACATGTGTGTTTTCGAGGCGAAGTGGAGTTTGGCAATTAATCTTAATACGGTTTCAGTTGGCAAGAATGCCCATCTGTCCGTCTGCACAACCGTGTGGTATCTGCGGTAAACATTCTCCTAAATGAGGATATCACTTGCAAACTCGCAAGAGGATTTGGAAAGGACTTTTCAAAGAACATGCCTACAACGCGCCCTCACACCTATATAACAAAAACAGGGTCTCTTTTCCTGTCCGTGTTTTTTGCTTGTGACTCATAAAGTACTACGCATACATAATATAAATTTCCAATTTTATTCTGAAAATAGAAAAAAATATAATAAAAAAAAATATTATAAAGTGTGAGAACTTAGTTCTTTTCCTTTTTCATTGTGAACACGGTAAACGGCATAAAAAATTCGGTCACGACCGAGTATAATTAGTTTACTTGTTTTTTGTTTTTATGACTTCCATTTCAAAACAAATGCGCAAACATCCCTGAGATATATGTATACACATATATTTTCAGTTCTGGTGTTTTTGAAACTCGGAAAAATACCATTTCTTTTTGTTTTCTTCTTTTTCAAAAGTCTTCTACGTCAGAAAAAGTAAAATTTCGCATACTTTTTTTTCGCCCGGAACTTCCACACAGATAACTTCGGGTCTCAAACTATTGTGCTCATCATAATCAAATCAAATTTGTGTCGTCCTTCCGTGTTAACTACTGCCTCTACATCGACTGTAAACGGGCGGTGACGATATTTTACCTAAATTTGATAATATCTTTAGAAAAGCGTATAACGATCGGAAGATCGTAATGCGTACGCCCTTTCCTAAATATTGAAGGTCTTCCGGAAAAATGTGTCGCGACCACGTCTCGTATGCTTACGACCGGGTTTCTTTCATTTATTAAAAAAGTCTAGCATGCGTGCCGAAAATGGGGTCTGTATCCAATCACTGCAAAAAAATTTTTGCAGCTCCGCTTCCATCTGTAAGCAATTCAGATAGTAAATTTTGTGATAGTTTCAATTTCGTTCTAAACATTCGTATAAAATAGAAAGTTAGTTAACTTCAAGTTTAAAAAAAAATAAAAACGTGTTATTACAATTATAATTATAATCAATTCAGACAGAGATATAAATTCAAAGACTGAAGTCTTAAAACGTTTCCATCTGAGGCTATCGGATTGAACAAAAAAGACATAAGTTTCTACATTATGACGAAATGCAAAATTAAAAATATATTCAACCAATAATAATAACGATCACAAAATGAATTTTTGTCAAGAATTACAGCTGATCTGTCTTTTTTTCTCTCAAAGCTGGTCGAAATTTCTCCTATTAACAATAAAATAAAATACATTAAATGTATAAAGACACATACTCAACCGTGTTATAACATTCGTAAACTTTGTTCCGTGTTGTATCGAAACCATACTTTATAAGTACCGAGGACGCTTTTGTACGATCTTACCATTTTAATTATTATATGACTTTAATTTGGCGAATATAGCAAGCTATACATATTTCAACCAAATTTTAAAGCTTTGCTGATTGAGACTTAAGAGAAAGAAAAAACTCCAGTTTCAGTATACATAAAGTTGTAACTGAAACAAATTTGTTTTCTATTTAAATATTTACCGTCACTCGATCAGTTGTTTCTATATCCCAAAGAACTTTACCAATTCCCTCGAACTTTATTTCTTCATCGTCATAAGAAACAATCCATTCACTAGTATCTAAAAAGTGATCCATACCGAAAGTTTCTGGCTTATCAGTGCAATCAACGAATATTTCGGAATATTCCGGTACGAATCGGTAAAGAG
>JXJN01026554.1:0-20320 GCA_000818775.1 Glossina palpalis gambiensis
AAACTTATTTAAAAAAACATAATTTAGAACTTAAAGGCCTGGCCCATAGGTTGAAGCAAAGCCGTAGTGTTGGGAGGTCAAAATGTTACTTTTATGTTTGGATGCACAGTTTCAAGTTCGCGAGGATGACCTGATGCATTGTCCAAAACTAGAAGGGCTTTAAAGTCTAAATTATGTTTTTTTAAATAAGTTTCAACTTCAGAAACAAAATAATTCAGGAACCAGTCACAAATCCGTGAATAAAGAAATTTATAGTCGCGAATATGGGAATTGGGTCGAATTTTTTTAATCCGCAAATAGCGAAACCACGAATAAAGAAAGCGCGAATAAGGAGCTTTTACTGTATATATAAGTTGAACCTTGCCGAAACGTCAGCACTAAAACTTACTCGAAAATGATTCCATCAAATCAAAGCGATCAACAATTTTATTGGAGACCGTTCTTGGCATTTGCACGTAAAGGATTAAAAAGGAACGATATTTTTTTGCAAGTGTATAAATATTAAAGATGTATTTTCGTTTTCATATCAAACATATTGGAAGAAAGGTCGTCTGACTAAACAAAGATTGAAATTGAAAAGAAAAATGTCTTTTTTTTTTTGAAACACGGAAGTAAACCATAATGAATTGTTAGTCCTTTGTTCAACAAAAAACAAAAAAAAATATATGTACTGCCTCAACATGGATATAATAAAAATAAAATAAAGAGAAAAGCAATGCACAAAGAGTTCTTACGGAAAATAACAACAGATCGCCGAGACACTCTTATGGCAAATCACCAAATATGGCGCAACAAGTCAAGATGTGCTGTTATATTCAATTGAAATATATATCGTTTTTATTTTCTTATAGTTATTATTGATTCTTCACTCATTCACTGTCTGGCAGAATTCAATTGAAAGCAAAAACAAAAAATTTATAGTTACGTATAAAATGAAAATATTTGTTGAACGAAGACATATTCATTTTATTATTTCGTTTGCAACAGTTACATCTCAAACGTATATATTATTCGGTCATGGCATACCCTCTCGTTCCCCGTGGCAATTACCGAGTTTGCCAGCCTGTGAAAAATCAACACAGAATGCAAATAATGACATACTTGACCCCAAGCGTTTGAATATTAAAATTTCTAATCTTTAGTAGATATCGGTCTTGATGGCAAGTCTAACTGAAACTCCAATGCTAAAGGGATTGTTTTGGTTCACTAAGATATCTTCACTTAACTGAAAAATTGCAATTTTTAGGGAATTATTTAAAATTCGTAAGTAACTGGAATTCTACCCAAGCCAAAAAAGAATATTATTCCTATATATTCTGTCAAGATCGTAAAGTAAAAAAAAGTCTTTCTTATATGCATGATGCATAAAAGTTTTGAAACTGCTTTATATTAAAACAAGAAAAAACTTATATTCGCCTGTGATCGAATTTTTTCTTACCCACCACATTTATTTTAAAAATAGACAAGAACATTATAAACGGGCAATGACGACTTTAATGCACCCTACAGCATGATAGAGCTAGAAGATCGAAATTCCTTATCGTTAATGTTTTTGCTGAAACGCTGCTATGAATTAATTATCATCATAAACCTTTTTCCGAAGGGTCTACTAGTCATGGAATATCTTGTATGCAATGGTGCCGGGAAATAGATCTATGTGCTTTAAATTAGGTCCACTTAATTTTTTCATTCGATCACTATCATGAGCAAAGTTTCATCACAAAAAAATTGACAATTAGGCCCTTTTGACATATAACGATTTACGTTTCATGGGAGTCCTTATATGCGATGGTATCCAAAAATGGAGCTATGGGATCCAAATTTGGTCATGGTTGATTTGTTTTTTATCAGTTTACTTTTATTAGTCAATTTTCACTATGAAATATTGACAATTAGGTCTTTTTACCATATAAAGATTCAGTTTACATACGAATGGTTATATGAGAGGAGGCTTAAAAATTTGCCACAGCCGGTCCAAAGCATTCACATATAAAAACGTGTGCCGAAATACTACTACATAGACACTTTTGCCGAGAAATTTTGAAAATTTCCATTTTTTTTCTCTTCAGGAATGGGGCGTTACATGGGGAATGGTCGAAAAAGTGGATCGATCCGACCCATTTTGAATAGTTTTCGTCTTCCAGCCAAAGTATGTCCATGTATCAAATTTTTTATTAAAAATATTTCAAAAATTGCGACCTGCAGCTTGAATACAAAAATACATAGACAGACATCAGACGGACAAACAGGCTTCGATCGATCTAGAAAATGATTCGTAATTCATCAGCATAATAAAATGTGACTCTATCGTATGCCTTCTGAGTGTTACATACGCCTGCAATATTAAATATACTCTGTACCACAAGCGGTGTTAGATTACAAAAAAGGAAAAGAAAAAAAACACATTTTGGGGCTGATTTCTTTCATTTTTCTAGAATATATGTAAAAATTGTTATCCTGTCCTTTTGAAGTTTACGAGTAATGCGCAAGACACCTAGAAAACAAAGGTATGCTTGGCACAGATGTTCCAAAGATGGGCAGACGGACAGATTGACAGACTAAATGAAGGATAAGCCTAGATGAATATCTGACCAAGAACATATATGTTGTTTCCTTCTCGGAGTTGCAAGGCTTTTGACAAAAATATCTACCTTCATAGTAGGAAAGTCTTAGCAAAATACAGAAAATAAAAAGATTCCTGACTAAGGAGCTTCTATAGTCAGCAGAGACGGTGTGTTGGATTTTTCAAATACCTGTGTCGCATAAAAATGTGCATCCGAAACTTTATTGTCCTATATATACGAAAAATGTGATAGATGGTCTTGTCTTTTATTAATTTATTTATTTTTCTCTTTTACCGACCAATCCATCAGGAGATGTCCACTATTCGTGTACAATATGGTGACCGTCAGAAAGGAGAGAAGGAAAGGAAAGAGAAAGAAATAGTGGTGGCGTGGAGCCTGGCGAGCGTGTGCCCTGCCGTTATGTGTTATGCTCTTTACCGACTGAGCAGTAGCTACTACATCTGCGACCAAGGAAAACTTTAACGCACTTGAGGTTTAAACCCATGGGTTTTGGCTTGATAATCGATTTTTTTACCCACACAGCTACCCATGATGAAATCATAATTTATGCATTTTTCGTAACCTTATAGCTTTAGAATGCAGGCCTTTTTCTTTGGATATGTAAGATCTGTAAGACCTTTTGGAAGAGAGAGCTATTAAATTCTTCATGCCAAGCTCGAATGCTGTCTAAATATGGACTTAATTGTCAATGTTGCTATGAAAGACTGATTATCTTGCCAAATTATGCAAAATTATGAATTGATATGCATGCAGACAATATGCTATAAATGATAATGTAGTTACATAATCAATGTGCAATCAAATTTCATTTATTAATTGGTTCTTGGATAAAGAGAATAAATAATCTCATGTAGTCTAATTTTTTATTTTGCGGCAATTCATATTGTAATGTATAGGTAAGATTTAATTGTAGAGCCGCCAAAATATACGCATTTATTTCGTACCAATTTAGGATTAAACTGAGAAATGTTATTAGCTTTTTTTTTTTTATAGATACGCTTTTGTTTTGCCAGAAAACTGGTTGTCATCATAAAGGCGTTCGGACAAGCAAAAAATAAAAATAAAATAAATAACGTAAAATCGGAAAAACAGCCAAACAAGTTTACAAAAAAAAAAAAAAAAGATGTAAAACATACTTGCGATATATTTTAGGTGCAACTGTCGTCAATGGTACGTTGATATTGGCCTGTTTGTATACGTTGTATACGTAGGATATTGACTTTAATTTTGCAAAGTTATTTATGAAAATACAAATGGATACCCATATATACATATATATATGTATATAAGAAATCATAAATAAATTAATAAAACTTCATTTTAATAATTTATCAAATTAAATGCTTGCTTTTTTATACTATATAAAGATTTCATTTGCTAATATGTATGTAAATAGAGAGTTAGACAAATAAATAAATAAATAAACTGTGTCACAAGATCAAATATCACCCAAAAGCATTTTTATCTTATAACTTAGCCACTTGTGTGGGTATATTTTACATTAAGCAAACAAGCTTTCATAGATTTACAAACATTTACAAAAACAAAACAAAAAGAACTAATGATATTGAAATGAAAAGAACTAATGAAGTTGCATCGTTGTGGAATGTAAAACTTAACTTTATATAACTTAACTTTTCTAATAGAAATATGTTCCATGCAAAGAGAACGACTTAAGTTCATTCCCAGAGAGAGAGAGCGAGAGAGAGAGAGAGAGGGTGTCAAAAAAATATTTTCATTTAATCGAATTAATTCTTATTCATTTCTTGCTCTTGCTTTTCATATCTCTTGGCTTTTAAGCACCGTTGTTGTTTTGTGATGTTTTCCTTTCTTCTTCAGGTTTTATGAGTATTCATTGTTTTGTTTTTGTTTTCGCTAAAGAAACTGTAATACAACATCAAACAAAAGAAAAGAAGTTATATTATAGGCTTTCTTCTTTCTTCCTTGGCATCCACACACATACATACGTACACTCGTCTCACTCATAAAAATAATAATAATAAAAAATAACAATGAAAAATCGTTTCCCTTATTCTTTGTTGTATTGAATCTGTTTAGTTTTATTTTATTTTTTTTTTTTTTGCTTTATTTTTGTTGAAAGACGAACAGCATATAAAATGATTATTATGTGGATGATGATCGTTTAGTAGTTTGAAGTTTCATGTGCACGTAAGCAAAGCGCGAGTCGCATAGTCGCATTTGAATTCTGTGTGTGAATTCTTTCAAGTGATTATAAATTTATATATATATATATATTTATACATACAAAAGTGCCAACTATTTGCAACATTCGTTTTCTTATCACCTTTATTCGGTAATTTTGTGTATATATAAAGGAAAGATCTATATATGAAATGAAGAAAAGTTGTGAAATTATAGAAGCAAGAAAGAAGAGGAACATTTATATTAGTATATGCTGTTATCGATCTCATATGGATAATTCTAAAGATTATATGAATTTTGCTCATTTGTTTTACTGTCGGCTCTTCCTGTATTTTTTATGTGTGTTTTCTGCGATCTTTCAAGATTTGTTTAAATCGATAGCCACTTTTCGATTCAAATATATCAAGTATATTCGAAGTGCTTGTAAACAATATCAAAGAAGTGCTTAGTTTTAAACTAACTAATTAGTTTCAAAAAAAAAAAAAAAAAATTAAAAAGGACTAAACGATTTTAGTTTAGCAAAAGTCCTGCAAAAATGACCTACT
The DNA here is from genome assembly GCA_000818775.1 of Glossina palpalis gambiensis. Lineage (NCBI taxonomy): Eukaryota > Metazoa > Arthropoda > Insecta > Diptera > Glossinidae > Glossina > Glossina palpalis. The sequence continues at coordinate 5,294 of JXJN01026554.1, forward strand.
AACACCTCTTTTGCATTTTAATCGCCTAAACAACAAAAAAAAAAATGAAAACATCAAAAATAAGCATTCACAATAACAAATATTTGCTGATTGTGGAAGTTGGCCACACTGTTAAATTTAACGTATCAATTTCAAATTTTTTGTAGTTAACTGACGTACATAATTTTCAGACAGTACGCATCATTGTGACTTGTTGTGGTCGGTCAAGACTGTAATAAAATATAGATTAAGTAAAAGAAAATACGAACATGTATTCTTTGCAAGAAAAAAAAAACATTGTAAGGAGAAAACAACAAGTTGTCGTTTTGATTAATCCTGGCTTCGCGTAATCTACTCGAAAACACATTTCTTAACATTTAAATTTTGAAAGCAATTAAAACTCCATTGTTTGATTACTGCCGTAAAGTTTTTGTAACATGTAGTTGATTTCGTGGAAAGAGTCGCAATCTTGTCGTAAATAAATTTCAAGTACTGCGTTCCTGATTTCGCTGCAAAATTGAAAAGAGCGAGACGTTCTTTAGTTTAGTTTATTAATTAATCAATGATAATACAATTATACAATAATAAACCAGACCTCAGTCGAATGCGATCTCCTTGAAGAAAATCTATCGAAAGTGAGCGAGTTTTAGAAAAGTGTGATTTGTGGATACTTTTTCGTACTATTACTTTGCAAAAAAAAGTAAGGAAGAAAACTGAGTTACATGCCAAAAATTAATTTTTTTGTTTTTCTATCAAAAACTTCCAATTCTACTAGTATTAATAGTTATACCCTATGCCACTTACGGTAGAAGGGCATGTCAAATTTTCGTGGACGGAGATAAACCGATTAATTCACAATCACTTTTTGATTCACAAAGCCTGTCTGTCTGCCTTAATCTCTAGTGTTCAACAACAAGTCGCAAATTTTTGAAATATTTTGTTGAAATTTGGTGCGCCAAAGTGTTTCAGCTCAAAGGCTATTGCCATTGAATATTCCGGAAAGGCATAGACTCAATATAAAGACGTAGGGAAACATTTATGGAAGACTAGGGCAAGCGTTAGCGTTCTTGAAAGACGTACAATAAATTTTAATGAACCATTCATTTTTTTTAACAATTGTGGGTATATTTTACATAAAAGGTAAGGGGACAATAAAATATATTTCGATTCTCTTTAAGTAGCCGGCCTTGTATGTGTTTGATTTGTTTGAAAAATTGCCTGTTCACGTTGTAGCTTCTGTAAAGGATCATTCCCTTGATATGCTTACGATGAAATTTCCAAAATAAAAATTCCGAAAAGTTGCAGTTATTAAAAATGCACCCGTTATATTTTATTCTCTTTCTCTTGGATTAAAATTTCAAAAACTTGTTCAGAATCTAGGACTTGGTATTGAGTAAATCAAATATGCAAAAATGAATGCGACCACAATTACTAAATAACTACGTAGAAGCAGAATTTGCAAATGTCGGATGCTAAATTTCGATGATTTTACAGTGTTACCTACGTTATGTTACTGCAATCAAAATTTAAGCGCAATTTAATTGTATCTTATTAGAGTAGTCCCCTCAGATATTATATACTTATGCAAACATCTTTACCAATCCTCGAAACAGTTGCTAAGGTCGATTTCTGGAATGACCTTCAAAGCTTTCTGCAATTCAGTTTGTATCTCTTCAATCGAATCAGAACGTCGTCTCTGAAGTGGGCCGTTAAGCTTAGTTCTAGGTAATAGCCTGAAGACATAAGAGGCTGAATTAGGTGAATGCGGTGATATGGGCGATATGGGTTGAATTTCCAACGAAATGCTCTCGACGAGCCCATTCAGAAATGAATTGTTTTTAATAACAATCGACGTTTGACGCGTTTCGGGACCGAAACGTTTTTTAGAACGTCATTGAGTGACGCATTTGAAATACATCGACAAGAGTTGACAGTTTTTGAGCACCGAAATCTAGAAGCGACTTTCGTCGGTGGAGGTTTGTGGTCGCTCGAAATGATCTCCTTTTTCAACCTGTTCCCGGCTTTCTTTGAACTGTTATACCATTTGTAAATGTTCTTTTCCGACAAGGTCAAAGGCTCTCTTCTCTGCAACATCCTAAACGTTTTTGCCAAGATTTCGTATTTAAAACTTGATGCAATCTATTTGCACAACAAAATCATACATTTTATAAATCGGAAAAAATAATTTTTATGTCGCACAAAACCACGCGCAGCCAGGACACTAATGCCTGCAACGCAGAAAGAAAAAAAATTCTTGGTATTCGATACGCGTGCGCAATTTAACTTGAATATTCGTCTTCATTTTTGATCACATACAGCATTACTTTATTTTGCAATAAAATCTCGTGCAAACATTGATTTTAGAATATCATAAAATTCGGTCCAACCCGACTTCATGTTTTTTTTTTTTTTTTCGTTTACAAGATCAGATATCCCGACAGTTGTGCAAATCCTTGATGGAACTAATATTTACCGCAAACGTGAACGCGGTTTTCTTGCTTGCTTTATTACAATCCTCTTATGTAATTAAAAAGTTATTGATCCCCATTTACCATTGGATGTTAAATGAAATTTTAACACATATTCATTTGCGTGCTTTTACCTTTTGAATGGATGTGGAAAATTTTTAATGTTTATTAATTTGTCGGTACCATAAATATGTACTATAATCGTCGCAACATTTTCATTTGTATATTTGGCATTGCTTAAACCAATGTCGAGTTTATTTTTTCCTTTTAGCAATTATTTGTTTCAAAGAGTTATTCATTAAAGGCAACCAACCAACTACGAATATAGACATTTATGTAAGAAACTAAAAAAAAAAAAAGAAGATAAAAGTATTAATGCATTCCCATATGTGAGTCTGCTCATAAACAATTCTCCGTAAATGTGTAAATGCAGAAATTAGTGCAAAAGGCTTGTGTTAACGAACATGAACTACGTAATAGTGCTTTGATAATTACCATAAATGTTAATATAATCATTGTTTTCATAATGCTCAGCAATACATGTTAAGGACCAAACAAATTACGCACATTAGTCATCGCCATACGATATTGATTCCATTCAGTCAGATCTGTCCTTTCACGTATTAGCACATCGACGCTGACGGGAAAGTCTTCGGTAGCGATAATCGCGAAAAAAATGCGAGAGATTGAGTATATTTCCTTGGCCGTCAGTCAAGCTTGACGAAGCATACGAGAAACCAGAAAATGTAGCCAGTAAAAAATGTTGGTTCTCGTTAGGATTTTCCGGAAAAATAGTCCTGACCGGCTGACATATGCACTATTGATTAACATGTAACTTTTAAATAGTATTAAAAATTGAACGGAGGGTCGTAGCTTTTTTAGTGGTAGTTGTCCTTATATTTTAATTTCTTTCGTTCACTTTGAAACATTTTTTTTTTTTTGTTTTATAGAGTTTCGTCTCCAATTAATAGTGAAAATGGTTCATCCGGCTGAAAATACCGCTGTCGCTGAAAGTGATAATAAAGAAGGTAAGAGAGGTTTATTATTAATAAAATTATTCAATAATCCTTTTATACCCCTCTCAATATATATTTATTTTGTCAAACCATTTGATTAGCATCAAAGTTTACATCAATTTGTCCGTCTGTCCGTTTGAGTAATGTTTGTCGTGAGCATTCTGCTAGCCGCAGACTTCAAATGTAGCAGAAGCATTGAAAGTTCTTGCACGCAGGTTGATCTTGAAAATATACCAAATCGGTCGAAGTACAAGGCTACTATATCACGTAAACTGAAAACATTTTTGCTTTTTAGAAGAACTAACAAAAATTTGCTTTTTGGCTCTTTACTCATCAACTCCAGTCGATAAATCCACAAAAATTTGAATGCAAAAGCAAACTTCAAAACCCCATAAAGGATAAGCATCTGAGCATGTCAGTATGTTCATCTGTCCGTCAGTGCGTTCACTTGCCCGCCCGCCGAGCTGTGTAGTATCTTTGCTAGACGTTCTCCTGGTCTATACAACCAAAACTGAAACTTCTGTGTCGTCGTTATATTTTTTTTTTTTTTTTTGCCTTTCAATCTTGTATTGAATGACGGTGATGGGTATAAAAGATTCGGCCGGAACCGAATATAATTTTCTTCCTTATTAAGTGATGAAAATTGCTTTTGAAGCCTGCACGAATAAGTCCGTCCAAATCTTTCTAAGGGATATCTCATAACTTTACTTATGAGCATTTGGCAACCTGTGATTTTTTATATATAGAAATATCATTCTTATAAGGTTCAGGCAAACGGGGATTTGCGGAAAAATTTGCAAACGTAATAAACAATGTTTTTCGCATTTAGTTTAAAAGAAGTGCTGCTAAATCGTGGAGAATGATCAAAAAAAAGAATGCGGTGCAATATCGGAGGAGGAGTACAAGATCACCGCGCCGCTAAGGGAAAAACATCGCCATCAAATATCCTTGTCATTTTCTGTTAGGACAGCAAGCTGGATGCAGCGTATTGTGAAATGTTCCAGTCAAACGAAACCATCATTGAAAAATACTATAGAATGATTCAATTGGTCCGCCTATTAAAGTAAACACGAAAGCAAATAGGGAGTGGGTCATCTGGCGTGAATATTAATTCACATTTGTTTCCCCACTTTAGCGGTGAGTGTAGGTGGAATCAACACTCTGAGCACTCTTGTAGAAAACTGTTAATTATTTACTCTACTCGCGCATTCATTTACCCGATTTCCGGGCGTGTTACGGAAATTTTTATTTAAAAATATGTATGAAATTTATGTCGCGCTTGTTGTGAGACATGTTTTAGAGAGTGGTCAAATAGTATACAAAAAAACTTCCTGAGAAAAAAATGTACCAGTTAAGAATTGTGCGTAATGGATGTGTCCACAAAACAAATGTTAAGACATAGGTTGATTCGAGTAAATCCGTAATGCTATCGCTCTCTCAAACGGATTGTAAGCACAATGATAAATGCATACCAGTTATGATAACTTATGTAAGCTCGAAGGATTCATAAAATGTGATTTGCCAGTCATTCGTGGAAACCATTGCTCCGCTCAAGTATAAGCAATATACTTTAATCTAAACGTTTTATAGGATGAAATTCTAATATGTTACAATGAAGTGAGATGGGACAATAACTCAAAGCAATGAAGTCAATTGACTTCTGAAGAAAAAGGCTCTTTGGCCAGAAACATCAGCGATGAGGAAGAACGAACAGGAATTAGTTTACCGGCTACGGATGATTTACATTTTCGAATATATATTTCGCGAAGCTTTCGAATCGTAAATAAATAAATGAAATAATTTTGTTCTTCGAAAACCTATTAAATTTACCAGATTTTTCTTTGTTCCGTTCAGCAGGGTTCTCCTTGTTAACTTGGGGTCCAGGTAGGTTTGCAGTCGTTTGCACTGGCCACTGCTATATTCGAATAGTAGTAGTCTAGGCCAGGAGGTAGTAAACAGAGCTGCAGCTGCGTTAGCTGACAAATGTTTTCTGATGCGCATCCTAAAGACGTGTTCAGCGCAGTCAAGCGGTGCTCTCTTCTATGTTACTTTTGCCGTTACTTGAATGAAAACTCACACAACATTTTGACCGGCCGCCCGTTATAGGAAATTTTTTCTGTGTCCATCTTCTCACAGTTTTTGGATCTTTGCATCAAATTTAATATTCCAGGGCAATAGCAGTCCTAATATCATTTTTGATCATCATACAATAAGTTTCTTAAGCTATCAAAGTCACAAAGAAAAGTCATAAGATTTGGTGATATTGTTCAGAATATGACTGCAAAAGTTATCTGATTGGCTTTCAAACGCATACGATATTTGAACTCAGAAGCAGATTTATCAATTTTTACGCCGATCTCTTCACTTCTTTTCTGCTACTTATTAGCAACGCTTTTGTTTTATATTTCATTACATGTTTGTTTTTGTTCCGTTAACGATCATTTTCATTTGATTGACATGATAGTAGCTAAGTCTTCGGTAAAGCCATTGGATTGCGTACAAGCAACTTTAGTATAACGTATGGTAATAAATAACTGATAAACGATTTCTCTTGTGCACCGGAACTCTATGTATCATTATTGTATATTATTTATGTATTTTTAGGCATTGCTATATGGTTCACAATTAAATAGCCGCTTACCATCATCATATCATTGCTGGAAAAGGATTAATGCAAGTCTCTGTAAGCATGCAGCGCCATGGCGCCATTAGCAGTTATCCGCGATTGTTAACTTAATAACGGCAAACTTAGAATATACTACTCGATCTGCTATTGTTTTCACAAAAGTTATAGCATTAGCCAGTTTCCTGCTTCCTGCTTAACGCTCTCAGCTCTGTTCGAACTCTTCAAAACGATATCTCATAACGGTGACATTACTGACCTCGGGCGTTATGCTATTGCCTGACTTCATCCTTGGCATTTCCGGGTTAGAATCAATGATGGTTTTCTTTCATTATCTTGAACACGTTTGCTCTGCATAGCGCACTTTGATTCTGTTGTTAACTTACACAAATACTTATGCATACGCCTAATTAAACAAATCGAATGCATAGCGAAGCCTTGTCACCTGAACTTGGTCTCATATAATAGATTCGTATTTTCATGGATATAATAGTGCGGATATATATATGTATACATATTTATGATAAATACTAATTGGTAGTTTAATCTATGGTTAGCCATAATTAAGAGGATATTAAAAATTAATAATGGAAAACGTTAGATTCACTACGTAACAGTAACAGTCACAACATCGCCCCACTGAAATGGACGTCGCTTCGAGCAGTTCGAAAAGTCCTGATGGAAATAAAGGAGAATGATAAAGGCTTATATTTGGAGAGAAAGATAGGCGATGTAAGATCTTTCTTTTCAAATGATTAAAGCATTCCCGCTCTGGAGCGTGACTTTTTCTCGTCTCCTCTTGTATTTCAATAATATTCGCTCTTGACCTTTTTTTAATAAGCTGAAAAAAATTTCTGACGAAGCAATCAGACTGACGTCTATCTGCGTTTCGCTTTTTGTGCCAAAATTCTGATTACCGTTACATCTACACATCAATGCTTATTTTCCAACTTAACCTGATCAGTAACAAAAGTTTTTTTCGGTAGGCGTATGAGCATTGTACGCGTCTACTTTGAAACGTTGATGTCACTACCAAATTCGTTTCCGAATTTGTAGAAGGTAATCTTCATTTTCGCTAACGAAAGGATGTTTAGCAAAGATATTATACAGCTGGGCAGATGGACAGAAGGTCAGATGAGATGCATTCCAAATATGTACACTTTACGAGGTTTTTGAAGCTTGTTTCTGCGTGTTGGGAAGGCATTGAAAAGAAACCTAAATTTGGATCCGCTATAATATCGGATAGGCGCGGTCAATTTTTGTACACATACTACAACGTCGCACACGCTGCACAATTTTTGTACATTCATTTGCTGCAGTTTGTGAGTCGCGAGCAAAACACCATTTTTCTATTCCAATACCAACCTGCGTGCAAGAACTTCCAATGCTTCTGCCAAATTTGGAGACGATAGCTTAACTTTTGCGGCCAAGAGAATGTTTGCAACATATTTTCCACAGACTGACAGATGGACATGATTAAGACGATTGAGAATTTGACGCTGATTAAGAATATATATATATATACCTTGTGGGTTCTCGGAAGCTTTCTCCTTCTGCGCGTTGCACACGTTTCAAAAAGATGAACATATCCCTGATCGATCGTTCGATTGTGGGGTATTAAAAAAACAAGACAATGAGCCAAGTGAATCGAAAAAAGGCCAAGTGTAAAATATTTTCACAGACACGTTATTAGTTTTTCACTCTCAAGTTTCACACAATTTTATTATTATGAAAGAATAAATTTATAATTATGTAAATTTAGATGCTTGCATCAGTCTTATTATATAACATATAAAAGTACAAGAACAAGAAGAAAAGATGACCTAGATATTAAAGTCGGTGAAGCACGGTTTATCGCCAGCACCGTAATCATATAATTGATCCAATCAAGATTATTGAATATGTTAACGCCAATAAGTGGTGTGTCACAAGTTCCATCTATTTCGGTTATAATGCTTGCTACTTCATCTTGTTGTTAATAATCAATATCAAAATGGAAACCAATTATTAATTTTAAAGAAATTTTTCATATTTTCCCATTCGTGTTTACCGTTGCAAAAAACTGGATATCCTGAAATATTGACCGCACAATTAGTTATATTAAAGCACAAAAGAAGTTCCTCTGCATCCTCATGCAGGTCGTCAGCAAAATCTCTGCATTTTTCAAAATCTAGTATTTCCACAGGATACTGTACAATCTCGGCACCTTCGTGCGGTACCTGTTTCACTGATTAGGCATTATTTATCGGAATTATATCTTAATCGTTACGTTTATGCATATATCCTTTTTACTAAATATATTTTATAGAAATTATTTTTATAAATTATTACTCTTTATGTAAAATTAATTAAATTAATTGTGTCATGTTAGTCTCTGGTTAGGCCATTTTAAATATAAAACTTCTTATATTATATATATAAAAACCGATTTTGGAATTATGCACCTTTTAAGTGCAAATGTATAATTCTCTGCTAAATCCATCAGAGATATTTTTGCTGTACTTGTTAGTAAAATTATAAAAAAAAAAAAAAATGCCATTTGGTTTTTCATTCATTCTGAGGCTCTTGTTTTGAGCAAACACATCCTCCACGATATATAAACGAACTCTCCTCCCAAAATTATTTATACCTTTATATGCTATTCGATTTGTGACGCCTAAGGCGAGATATTTATTTATGAGACATTTTGGCACTTAGCGCCAAACTCCTAATTGCAAATTTTTTAAAAGCAAAATTGTTTCACTTCAAGCTACTTATCTACCAACATACCTTCCGTTGGCTTTATTAATAGACATTTGTGACGAGGCCCATATAGTTTCGAAGCCAGTGGTGAGATTACGGCTCTGCCTGTATTCAATTGCAAACTTTTCTTTGTCTCGTACAATGTTATAAAACTATAAGGGTCTGTATGTCTTGTTCCTATCTTAAGCGGCGTCTGGTAAGGTTCACCTGGCACTATATTAAATCTTGTTTGGCCGTATCCGACAACAGTTTCAATAACGCCTTTTACATGAACATCGCCGTCTAAGGTGCGGGTTTTAAATCTTAAAAAAAAAGAAGCAATTTAAGTAACCGCAATGAAAATTTTATCTCAATTTCATAATTACTCAATCCTTGGGCCAGGCGGGGCGTCACCTAGTCCCGATAAAACCAAATTATTTGCGATAATAACACCAAAACCGATCGGTTCTTTATAGGTATGCATTTCCCACTTCGTAGCCGACCTTCCATTGATTTGAATATTTTTAGGTTTTACTGAACACCAAACTAAATACTTAGCGTAGTCGGTTATTTCGGGATTTTCAAGTTCCTGCAGCAATATATCTTCTGTCTGTCCTTGGAATGCAATCCAGTTTAAAATGGTTAAGAAAATCAAAATTTTGAAACTCCTAAACATTGTTGAAAAAAACCAAAACTTTTTCTTCTTCTTCTACTTCTATTCAGCAAATCAACAAACGAGAAATCGCTGCGATGTGTAGAAAAGGGCCAATGTGAACATAAAGCTCTTCGTTTGAGCCATAATAAAGTTAGTGTTAAACGGTTAGTTTTGACATATAATTATTATTATTAATTATTCCATTATTTCTTACACATTCACCACTTAATTTTTTTAAAATTTTTATTCAATTTTGCATACTTCACCGCCACGTAGGATACAATAGCGTAGCGTAAAAATTCGTAGTGTAAGAAGTAATGCAGTACGTTGGTTTTATTAGGACAGACGATTAGGATATTAAAATTGTATATAAAATATATTTGTTCTTCTTCTTCTTCAGCAAGTCAGCAAATCAACAATAGATGATCTACTAGGTTGGATAAAAAAGGTTCAATGTGAACACGAAGTTCACTGGCGATTAGCTTATTTGTAAAGATATACATATATGCGCATATATATATATATTTTGCGTACTATGGCGTTCGCCATTTGGTCATTTTGCGGAAAGTCATCTTTCGCAAATTTCAATTTATTTTCGTATTTTATTTTATGGGAATTTATTTTCCAATTGATTTCGGAATGATACAGTGCGAAGTGAATCTCATAGCGTGAGGTGTGAGAAATTACGCGTCTTATTAAATAGATGAAATGTTGCGAAAGTAAAGGAATATGTAAAAGAGTAAGCTCATAGTGTGCGTAGTAAGCTCATGGCTGTGAACATTTATGTGTTCTGAAGATAAGCTATAAAAATGGGAAGATTACGACGCCAAGTCTACGGTGGATACGTGAGTGTGAAATGTCAAAAACGCCACGATTATGACTGCCGTCTGTAGACAATTTACGAATAGAAGCGGCGAGATTCGGACAAATAGAAAATGATCAGGAGACTGCAAATTAATTTTATACACGTGATCGTGATTAAATATCAGCTATTAATAAGGTAAATAGTGTGTCGTCTGAGTCTGCAATAGGTGGAAAAAGTAAAAGTAAGGTGTTGTAAATATTTGTGGAGACCATGAGTTGAATTATATCAATGTCTATACCAAGAAAGGATTGAGTGTTTTTGTCGACTGTCTTTAAGTCGGCAGAAATCAGAGCACGATTATTAGCAAATGAATGTCTGAAAAATGCGATATTATCCGAAGTGATATTTCCAATAAATATCCATGTAACTGGACACCCAAAGAAAATGGAAACAAAGAGCATCAGATTTGAGTTTGTACAGTGAAGATATAATTTCAAGGACATAAGGATTATCTGAGGGAAATGATTGAAAAGCAGATAAGACCGCTTTACTGTCCGACACGATAAAGAATTTCTTCTGTAATTAAGTGCTCTCTAAGCGAATAGCTTCTAAGATCGCAAGATATTCAACCGGAAACAGAGAGCTGCATGGGTGATTTGAGAAATAAGCTTCGATGTTTATATTTTGGATACAAAGAAAGCTGGGTACAACGTCAGACTCTTAGATCCATCAGTAAAGATGAGTGAAAAATATTTCTCTTTGGCTTTAATCAAATTCGATTGCGTTTCTGCAGGAATAACTGTCGATTTTCTCACAGACAAGAATTCATTCATTAGCTAGTAATTGGGTGATTCCAAAGGACTTTTGAATAAGTTATGTATATTAGATTTTAAAATGTTGTAATTATTGAATTTATCTGCGAAAATTTAAAAAAGGGGAATGAAAAATTTTTGGCGGATTCGTGTTTGTCGAATCGTTCACAAGTTCCAGAAGAAAGATTGAAAAATACAGAAGTAAGCAGTCTGTCCGTCAATTCATCTGTCTAATGTCTGTGTTATGTATTCTACTGATCTCAAAAATTCGGATATCCCGTTTGAATTTGCCAAAAAGATTGGAAGTTTCTACTGGTGTTCGTGGAATCTGCGCAATGGAAGAAATGAGTCCGGTCTCGTCCCTGCGTAGTTATAGAGTATCAGAAATTAGTCTTTCTCTTTATCCCTCTTTTATTTTCTTTTCCCTTAAATCAAAGCGACGGGTGTGCAATGTTCGCTTGCAGTTGACAACAATTTAATTGGCGCTCGACAACAAGAGTTGCACAAATGCGTATAAAGTCGTAAAGCACGAATTGCATTTTATTACATTTTTTTCTTTGAGCTACATTTTTTTCATATTTGGTGAGAATGTTTATCGAATATTCATCTTCAAGAGTTTTTAGACCCCAGAGAACCGCGATATGAAAGACAATGGATAAATTGAAGTGACCAAAATATTATATATATGAAGCATTTGGCCACATGTTAAGTTTTCGAAAAGGCCACATTAGAATCAGTCGAAATTATGACTATCAGGTGTATCCCGTCTTGTTAGAGAAAAAAAACAAAACAAAATCGTATCCCCTCCAAGTAAGGCTTGATTCTGCGCTAGCTGAAGACTTATATACAGAGCATTAAGATAAAGCTTACAGTGCGAAAGTTTTTAATTTTTATGTTTACATTTTTATTGTTTGCATATGTATGTGAAAATATGAAAATTTTTTTGTTATTAATATTAAAGCAAAATAAATTTTTTTTTCTTTCATTTTTGTTTATACAGAGACATCGTATATATGCAACTATATTATAACACAATAACAATTGTGACGGGCTTTAACACAAGATTTATCAGATGCTTTCCCTTCACACTCTTGCAATTTTGTTAAGAAATTTCAAAATAAGATCATCAAAATAAAGGACACTTGGTTTGCTTCATCCATTTTGTTAGTCCAAGCTGTTTGAAAAATTATTAAAATTAGATTTTGTTAACACCGACACTCATTTATACTTACTTACGTAAGCAGGAATAAATCTTTACAATAGCACAATTACTTATATGAAATTATAAAAAAACACTCTCCGTTTATATCCAGAACTATTTCCTTTTTTTTTTATGTTCTTTTCTATGGAGAATAAATATTAAATCAGTAATAACTTTCCATATAAAATCAACATGGTGGCAGCAAATGTGACGGAGTTCGATACTACGTTGGACGATGACGACTCTACGTACAACTCGTTAGCTTTAGAATGTATCCATTGGCGATTTTTGAAAATGTTGGCGCCAACAAGCGGCTTTTCACAATCTGGTTTTTCTACAGTTATTATGCTCGCGAGTTCACCTTAATTTTGACGATCAATAAAACGGGGTTTTTTATCATATCATCACGCTTACCTGAGCATATTACTGGCACGCCTGCCGCCTCGACAGCACAGCTCGATATGTTAAAGCACAAAAGATCACTATCTATATCGGGTACCATTTGCATGCAGTTCTTCTCATCTAGAATTTCCACATCAAACTCAGAAATCTCCTGACCATTTTGCGTACCCTAGGCATGTAACACAATATAGTCATTATATTACGGCATATGCCTTAAAAGGTTATGCTCTTATAGATAATATTTATTTACAAGCGCCAATCATTCGATTGTGAAATTAAGAAATTTGACATTTTCGAGAGACTAAGTAAGCTAAGTGTGTCACGTGGTGCGGAAACTGCGAATAGAAGAATTGTGACCGTTCAATGCAAAAGATTGAGGTGACATTTGTTGCGGTTCGTAGAAAGTTAATGAAGGCCGTACATTTTTCCCCCGAGTTCTTTTTGATTTTGTGATCTTTTGCGAATAAAATCGTGTCTACAATCACAACAATTTGGTATTAGGGACGTAAATATATTTTGAGCAAACTTTTGCACATATATAAACGTATACGGTGAATAAGTTCAAAATGTTCTGCTTACAGGGGTTGTTGGGCAAGTAAAATTTTAAACGAGTAGATGCATCTTCTTAAAGAATTTGATTTCATTTTCACCACAACTTCTTGTCTCTTGCATTACAAAATTTTACGCTGTATTTGATTTTTTTGCAAGCGAGCTTGACAAACTTTAACGTTTGCAAAATGCATTTTGAAATGTGAGAATTTTCGTATTAATATACTTACGGTTGGTTTAATTATCACGCATTTATCACCAATCTTATACTCCTTTGAAGCCAATATTACACTTTCGGCTTTTTGCTTGTCCAACTTCAATTTTTCGGTTGTTTCATACAATGCGATATGATTTTTTGGATTCTTGTATAATGCGCCGGTTTTAAGTGGCACTTGATAAGGTTTTTCTGGAACATCCTTAAATACAGTTTGACCATATCCCACAACCCTTTCGACATCGCCTTTCACATGAACACCTAGAATCTTAGCGCTAAACAAACGTATAAATAAACGAAATGAGAAATTTTTCTTAGTTTTATACTTACTCCATTTGTGGATTGCCTGGCGCATCACCTCTAGATGATAATATCAAATTTTTGTCGATTATGACACCAAAACCTGTAATCCTTTCAAATTTCTGGATATCTTTCGTATTAGCTGCCTTACCCTCCAGTTCAAGCGACGTGGGCTTTATGGCGCCCCAAACTAAATGCTTTGCATAGGAGGTCTTCCTAGGATGTTCAAGTTTCTCTGGAAGAGTCATTTGACCGGTTCCAAACCAGTTTAAAATAAGCAAAAAAAGCAAAATTTTGAAGCGCATCGACATTGTATTGTTACAAAGACGAAAAATTTTATACTAAAAAAAAAAAGAAAAATATTATTTTATTGAAAGTCAATTTATTCAACGCCTACTTTTTAACTACTTAATAAAGTTGAAATTGAGTTTAATGATTGAAAATTCAATCTTTCCTGGTACTTACACATACAATTACAAACGACGAGATTTACCCGAGTTAATTTACACCAGTATATGTACAGAAGCATAGTATTGATCAATATGCCAATAGATTTTATCAATACGGTAAATGCTTACATGTATTCTGATCATTTCTTCACTTGAAAATGACGTTTATTGAGAAAAGTTGGCACCAGATATATTAATCAAAATATTTTCCAAGGTTCTCCCATTTCTTTGGCTACATGGCTATATCGTGTCGAGAAAACGATATTGGTTTGTCAACGATCCATTTTCGAACTCCTCCTGCATGTTGTCTTCTTTTGAGCAAGTGGTCATTAAAACGCTCTATGTCTAGTGAGTATACGCAGTGGGTGCGTGAGGACGTCCCATTCCAACTGCACCAGTGTACCCTTGACTGCTCTTGCAACGTGTGGCCGAGCGTTGTAAGAGGATGACTTGAAGATGACTTGGGTCTGTTAAATCACTACTTTTAAACTGCTGAAGCCAAAACCGACAAATGAGATGTGACGGAGCAGCGTCATCATAAGCATCTAAAAGTGTTTGTTCATCTCCGGCAGCGGCTGCGACCGTTCCACGGTTAGCATCTGTATGCACCGAATAACTCATATGGAAAACTGTTATTTTATGTAAAGAAAGGTCAATAACATCGAAATTAACCATTGTGTACGTTGATTTTTGTTGTTGTACTTCACATTACTGTATCATTTGCATCAATCGATTTTGATGATCAAAATACATGCAAGCATCTAATATAAACAAGAATGATCAAAACTATTGTCTTGGGAAGAAAAAAAAAATTTAAGCTCAAAAAAACTTTT
>KN797219.1:9594-26108 GCA_000818775.1 Glossina palpalis gambiensis
TATATAATTTAAAATCGCTTTACTCATTTCCATTAGTAGTCAATGGCTTTCCTAAAAAAGACATTTGTGACCAACATACTGATTACGACATGCTTGTATATTTTACACACAGACCGTCGGTTAAGTTCTCACATGATATTGGCGGATAAACAAACTCTTAATTACCGTGTTTGAAGTTCTAGAAGATGCTATCGTCTTGATCAGGCAGGGGAAACCCTCGGCCCGCTTTCAAATTATTTAATTTTCTCACGCATAGCATTGCTACAGATGTCTCTTGGGTTTTAACGTCTGCACCTGGCTTGATGCCTTAATCAGACGGGTTGCCTACAACCATAGGCACTCATTTAAGTCCAGTGATCACCCCCGGGGGGAAAGACAATCCCCTAATAAGGGGGCCTTTCTTACCCCGAGGTGCGCAGATGGTTCACCGGGTATGGCCGAATGAACCGCCACTCTGGTTCTCACCTCGAATTTTTCCAATGGCTACGGAAAGGTGAAAACCACAGCCACCACGATACTTCCCGAAGGGCCGTACCCAGCAGTCAGGGCTCACAGGGACGATGTACCCTCCAGTTTATATACAGAGTTTTCCGAAGGTACTTCGCAACTTACGTCCAGATGGCCCAAAGCGTAAAAAGCGCGACATATCTTAACCTTCACTTGATAATATCGCGCATTGTCTCGATGATGACTCAATTCGTCGGTTTTCCTCATTAATAAAGTGATCGGAGGGGATTTCCTAGTATCGAATATTTTGCCTCCAATATTCTTAATGGAATGCAGTAAGTGGCTTATAAAATTGTATCTTATATTCAAATTTCACGTCCAAACTTGACTACCATAGGTATAGGGGTCCCATTCTAAAGGGTTTTTTAAATAGGGACAGGTGGTGACCGCTGTCGAATTTAAATTTAGCCTATAAGCCTTCAGCTTTACTTAATGCGAAGTCACACTTGGCTTTGGATCTGCCAAACCATTCCGGAAAGCTAAATCCATACTTTCTCAAGATGTTTATGGACAACTACAACATCAATGTAGTTTCCATCAAAGCTGCGTCTGAGAGAGGGAGAAAGAGAGAGAGAGAGAGAGAGAGAGAGAGAGAGGGAGAGAGAGAGAGAGAGAGTTGTGAAGAGAGATTCTTTATAACGGTAGGCCGTTTTTATGATTTCACCTATTGTATTGGGATAGAACAGTGGTCAAAGCTGACCGACGGAACCCCTGCACTTCAAATGTACGCGGACGTTGGACCACCTTAATTAAGTGAATAAAGGATAGTATCGATTCGTCCACATTACTTGATAAGACATGCTTTAATGCCCCTAACCGCTTTAAGAATACAAATATACTCTAAATGATTTTTACGACACCTATACATATGATTATATATGTAATTTTAGGAATTTCCATAAATCACTTTTTATTTCTTGCGTACAAGAATTTATCACACATACATATATTTAACTTGCACACCATTCCTAGAAACTTTCATAAGTCGCGTATAGTAAACGAACGATAATACATTTATTTCTTTCTTTCTCTCTTATTGCTAAACTTACTTCACTCATCCATATATTTCATATATATAGCATCAATATTAATGACTCCATATTAAGGTATGCACATATTGGTCTTTCCTGCGATTTTTTTCGCTTACACCCATACCTCTTTTTTATATAGATAGCACAAACTTGTCTTTTATTGAAAATATATATACATTGGTCTCACTAAAACCAGTTTTTCACTAAGCATAAATTCAATAGTAAACACCTGTAGTTATAAGCAACCAATACGCATGCAGAGTCATTGATCAACATGCGTACTAACTTGTAACAAAAGCATTATATATGTAAGATAGGACATTTCGCCATCAACTTTTGCGCAGAAAAATTGTTAAGCATCAGTTAAAGGCATCCGATAAAAACAAATCATATTAAACACCGTAAGAGAGAGTAAACGAACTGAAACGAGAGCATTTACTGATATTTGCACGACGAGTATTTCTGAATCTACGCTATGAACATGTGTATGCTATACTACGACATTTTGAATAGACCTGTCCGTGAGTGTATTCCCGCTGAAGCAAAAATGCTACTCAATTGAAGACAGCCTCCAGAGATAACCCACATTGTTGTGGTTCGCGTCTTCACTAAAAATGTCTTTATTAAGTTACAATTTATTGCGAAATAAACAACAATAAAGTAATATAAGTATTAAAATTAAATAATCTAAGCAAATGTGCACATACAAAACATACCAAGCCGCTAACTGCGAACGCAAAACCAAAAATGCTTAGTTATTGCTAGTAAATCTCATGCAATATTACGTTACAAATACTGGAAGAATGCAATGTTAATTTATTTATTTATTTTAATTCTACTTATACATGAAACTCAACTAAACAAATAAATAACAGTCGAGTTCAATTGGCACTTACAGCAAAACTTATATTAATTAATAATAAAACGTAGTATAAGTACAATAAAACAAATAAGAAAAAAAAAAGAAAAAAAGCATGTACACTATCAGCATAGAGCTACACTTACAACCGGTACAAATGAACCCCTAAGCCATCGCAAACATGCATAAGCCTGGCAACCGATAATAATTAACAATAATTCATTTTCGAATCGTAACGACTTTTAAGGTTGAAAGCTACTCTAAGTACGACATAGGTAAATCGCGCGTATTAAGCGTATTAAGCAATGTTGCTTTAATGGACTTTAAAGAGTCCGCTAATGAGAATAAGTGATAGACGTCATATAGGTTCTTGCAAACAACTTTGAGCGGATTAGATAGCTCATAATTATATTTACACTGACTAAGCTTAACCAAGATAAAGTGCCTAGAGAAGCGGTTAGGGACATTAAAGCTTATTTTACCAAGTAATGAAGGCGGGCCAATAGCACCATTTATTACTTTGATTACAAAGGAAACGCCAAGAACAAACCTACATTTCTCAAGAGAAATACTGAGTAATGAATGACTTTCTTCTTGAGAATGAAAGCTTCTTACATTTACTCAGATTTAGTTTCAGAAGATTCAAAGAGCACCATGCAACAAAATTATCCAAGTCATCTTGAAGCTGATGTGCTTTTATGAGCTAAATGTGCTATGAGTTTTTTATACTTGCCAGTAGGAGGAGTTTTATTTTCTGCACAGAAAGGTAGGCAATCATGTTGATCATGAATATCAGACGGATAATTCAGGTCAACTTCCAAAAATGTAACCACTGCTTCCCTCGATATCTTTTATCTCACTTTCGCTTAAAAATTGGAAGTTTGCATATGGAAGTTTTTGAGACATGGCCCATCCATACAAATTATTTGCATTCATATAGACCAAATAATTTTCAGACTTGCTCTCATCATAATTTTTATTAAACTTATTATTTGACTCGGACAAGCTTTGGGTGCACTGAGTAATACCACTTCGAATACTAGTGTTTAAAAACGTATGAGTTTCAGGCTCCACAACTAGTTCCATTTCAACTTAAGTATATTTCGGCATGGCATCCCAAGAAAGAGATGGTGCTGTAACCTAATTGCAAGGATCTAGGTTATATATTTCTAAACATAAGATCCTGAAATTCTCGAAAACATCCATTAGTATTAATACATCGCTTTCGAGATATAGAACCATATAATCTTTAAGGGTCAGACATTTGAATGCGTCCCACACCCTCCGCGCGAAATTGTAGTCAGTCTCACTATATTCGCGATCGGACAAATAATTATAGAAGCACTCTCGGCTTGGTAAAATTGGATCATCAAGCTTCTTAATATCGCTTGCACAATCGTACGGAAAGACACCCTCTTAAATGCTTTCTTTAAACTGACTGGACTGCAAATATTTGGCCAAATTCTCTAAACTACAGTTTAAAAATCGATTAGAATCCACAAAATTAATTAAATATTTTATCTTATTCCCTTCCATTACTCCCTCCGTAATTAATATATACAATTCTTTGTTACAAGGTATAACCGACAAATTAGACCTTAACTGCGTGATAAAGAGATGGATATCATACCTTGTTAAATTATGAAAGATAACAGGAAAGTACGGTAGCTTAAATTGAAAAGACTTCATACATTCTGTATGGATGAACCCTAGAAATTCTTACTTACCTTTATATCCTAAAATTATTTCCTCACGGGCATAGCATTCAGTGTTTTCCAGCTCTGTTGGTTGCTCATTTTGCAATAGTTGTTTAGGACTTGTTTGTCCGGTACAACTGACAGAGGTCGTCCATTTTCCGCTGCATATGATCAAGAAATTCAGCTATGCAGGTTTCTCCTAATAAAAATAAGAAGTAAATAAACAAATTCAATTAGTTACCTGAATGATAAACAAAAAAATTTGTTGTACATTTATCAACGAAAGTATACTGTTCATCACACTCTTCGTTATACACATGTTTAACATAATAAGAGATGGCGCACGCTTCATGCTGTTGAATTGTCCTTGTCCCCTCGCTCCTGTTCGTAATGTCCAAAAAGCCTTAAACTGAACATTACAGAGCCAAATTCATCTAATTTGGTTTGAATTTGGTCGTGTATAAATGTGCAGATATCATCTAAAAATTTGTTTATTACAATCTCATCCCTTGAGTTGCTGACGATTTTGTATTGAATCACATTTTCCGATGTCGCTAGAGATGTGATGAACACATTTTCTTTTAAGAGCACAGCTGCCTTCTTTTTGTGCTTGTTTGTCCTCAAACTGTTTTTGTACTTTGTCTTCACCATAAAAACTTGGCAGGGCTCGCAATACACCTCAATGGCAGCAACTTTCTTCTTGGTGCTAGCTTCAAACACTGGAAGTAGGGGGCTGTTTCACACCCTGCAACGAACACTTTACGTAAATGGGTATGGACCAACTCGTGTTCGGTTACAATCACACCGCAGAAATTAAACCTTGTTCGCTGGTCGCCAATTTTTCCTTCGTTCAAGAGGTCAGCTTGCTGCAAACCTAGCTGACAAGCTCTTGCAAATTCTGAGCACTAATGGTCCAGTAAATACTCAACTGTCTCATGGCAAAAAGGGCACTTATGTGTGTTAGGTTCCATTTCAATTTTTTCTATTTTTTCCATTTTTTATTCACTAACCGATTTGGTGATTTTAGTATTTTTGAAAATAACTAAAGAGAAAACTCTGCTTATATAGGATAGAAATGTTGGTGAACTTACCTTCAATCGTTATCTGTGAAATTCCATCTGTCTTTTATTTTTCTCTATAAATACTTTTTAGTATGGTCATAAATACCGTTTGACCTTTTTTTATCATTTATAATGTACCATAATACTAGTTCTTTTTCCATTCTCAGCGGGGTATTTATACGAGTGGAAATAGTGATAATAAAAAATAGAAATGAGGAAGGATCATGAGATGTGTAAGTGTTCTGAAATGCTATATGGTGTAATAGTCGCGTCACCCAGTGTGCACTTTATATTTTTCTTCGTGGAAATTTGCGTACACATGTGCATGCGCGATCGTGTTTCTTTTTTATATAGTTTTGTAATCGGAATCATGTCCTTGAAGAAATACTTTATTCCTTGTTCATGAAGATGGAGGGAACATTTATCGAAGGAAATTGTTTGTGACCGTAACATGAGGGAGTGTAATTGAAAAGAAACGCATGTGATGAAATGGAATCGTTTGCGTTGAAAGGAATAATCCTTATTGTGAGGGAAAATAGAGTTTGATGTGAAATGTTTAGTAGGTGTGAAGGATTGTATTGTGTGTGTGTGTGTGTGTGTGTGCGTGTGGACGGCAAGGGGTTATGGTGGGCATGCGTAGTTGATGGTGTGTGTGTGTCTCCATGTCACCATGTGTGCGTGTATGGTTTTGGGTGTGCGGTCATGTGCTGGGAGCGGGGAAGTGTGCCGGCGTCGTTCCCCGATATATATACTACTATACGGAAATGCGGAAAAATTGTGAGGAGCAAAAAAAAACAAAAGAAAGGAAGAAAAAAGTCCTTTTTGTGTCGGGCCAAAACTCGCTCGTTATCCATTATCTGTTAACTGATTTGTACAATAGGTATCGCCTGCAGCACTATGCTTGTCGCACTCTACACTCCAAGTTCTTTTATTTGATACCCATGTCGCTGGCATTATTAAGGAAAAGTAGATCCACAAGGTCGCGGTGTCTACCAAACTCATTTTAGAATTAACCCATTTTAAGGCAGATAATATATCCTCATTTGAGGAATGTAGTGTAGTGAAAACACTCAATATTTAATAATTGTTTATGTCTTTATTCTGAATTTGGCTCTGACCATCACCGAGGTATGGTCAGTATCTTATATAACTAATAATTGTAATGCTAACTTAGCATAATAATACAATTAACTAGTTACGACTAAATTAGGCTAACTTAATTAGGTTACATGTCGCAATTGAAATGAGAATGTAAACTTAGCAATAGTTAATAAAATGTAAACTTAGCAATAGTTAATAAAATGTAAACTTAGCAATAGTTAATAAAAATGTAAACTTAGCAATAGTTAATAAAAATGTAAACTTAGCAATAGTTAATAAAATTGGAACATAGCGATGTTTTGTGTAAAGCGGTAGAGAGCGACAGCCCGATAATGCTACAGTAGAAAAGAGTTTTAAAAATTCTGTCTCGTTTGCCTCATGGTAAGTAAGCAACAGTCAAAAAAGTGAAAAAATGTACCATTTAATCACTTGTAATTTTATGTGGGCATGGCCGATTTGTTCCATTTTTGCACGTCAAGAGTAATGTCTCGTTAGAGGTGACGATATTTTTCAATTTTATTTTGAATAATTTTTCCCTTTAATTTTGCCTTCTATACGTTCGCGTTGACCTACAATAAAAAATTTGTTTTCCCTTTAATTCAATTTTTATATATTTTGAATTTGGTTTTTGGGTATTCTTCACGTGCTTGCTTGGCGAATGAAAAACTTTTTAAATTTCACATTGGTTTTATTCCTTCGCTGTGAAAGCAAATGAACTCACTTTAGCGCTTTCTTTTTGTAAACAAATTTACAAGATTCGCCAGGCAGAGACAAAAGCTATAACGGAAAGAGAAATGCATTAGGATTCTCTTAAAACACTTTCTAAGGGAATTACAGGTCTTTTTAAATAAAAAATGCGTAATGATTTACTAGCTTCATAAGGTCTATATTTCCTTGAAACTGTGATAAATACCTATGGTCGGTACTATATTCGAATTGTAGGTTAGGTCACCTTTAAATAATAACACGAGCAAGCATTTCCCTGCGCTCACTGACAAGCTTTATGACAACAGAAAGTTAATATATGCTATATACGATTTATAATAAGCTTATGTTTGAAAGAGAAATATTGATTACCTGTGTCCAACATTAGTGCTTATTTACATTTACAGTAAAGCACTGATATTAAAACAAAAAAGTTCAACTATTGCTTCAGCACTTCCTGCAAATACAACAAAAGCCCTATTAGCAGTGAGATAAGAAAGCAACAACGATTACATTACTTTATGGAAAACATTGCAGAAACAAATGATTTTGAAGTTAAATTAAATATATATATATGCACACATTAAAGCACGTTCAGTTTGTTAACCCTGCCACTACCGAGCCATAAAACTTACAAAATGATATTCTTATGCTTAGAAATGCGTTACACGAGACATGACTTCTTCACGATGTAATCACCATTCAAATAGTGCTAAATAAAGGCCTGCAAAAATTCGTTTTGCAGCAGATGGATTTAGCCGTGCGTGGTGGACGCCGTCCAATAAAGTTGGAAATTTGCGAACAAACATTTGTAACCACGTCACAATGTTATCCTTAATTGAAAACGTTTCTTTACCGACCAAATTGCCTTCATTTTTGGGAGGTACTAATTTCTTAGATTAATTTGAAGAATGCTCTTACATACTTATGGCGTAAGTGCTTACACACGGCTTCAAGAATGGTGATTTTGACATCGAACGTCATGCTCTTTGTGTGGTGCGGCGAGAGCTCAGCGTAGTCTATTATATAGGTTGCTGAAGAAATTACAGGCGATCTCTATCGAGAGCAATTGATGAATTTAAGTTGAACATTATGCGACGAATGCTCGTAACTCAGCGAAAGACATAATAAAGCGCTCATGCAACTTAACTATGCTCGACGCTATGCGGCAAAGTCGTCAAAAAATACTTGAAAATGTCGAAATGAGAATTTCTACTCGAGCCGCTCTATTCACGGGACATTCCTCCACCTAACTATCACTTGCTTCGGTTAATGTGACTGACTGGCACTTTTATTCTTATGGAAAAATCAGAAATCGCTGATATTGGATATGTAAATCGCCTCAAAGGATGAGTCATTTTTCCGGCGTAGGATTTGTGTGTCGTCGAAAAGATGGGAGGAACCAGCGTGACCAGCAGGACAGCTTGACACCTCAGGTTACCTGTCTGCTGTATCTAGCGTATTATTAGTTAATTTCATATATCAGAAAAGACTCGGTCGAGAGACTGCGTGTTAAGAAGTCAGCACTATAACCTTTGCCAAATAGTACATTATTACACTCATCATCGGCGTTACTGTGTAAACTAATTTTATCACATAGTCGGTAACGGTAGCCAATACCAACATAGTACACAGGTATTGCCGATCTCGCTGAAGTTACCTCTTGTAGCAAAGTCCACTAATCTGATTGCAGTTATTAATTAAATTTTGAAGTCTTTATTATTAACTTAATTCCAAATTTTTACAAAAAAAAAATCTTAAACGGATCCGAGAGCATATTAATGTATATTTTCACGACAAGTGTCAAATCTAAAGCACAATACCATAATTAACATCGAGAAATGTAGTGTATCGAGTACTCGTCCTAAAACGTGATAATTTCGAATTTGTTGTTTCAAAGGATTTTATATCGTAGCGAACGCATAAGTGAGAAATATGTTTTTCATATGTGAATCGCGGTTTCATTACAGTTCGCTTTTGCAGTTCCTTGTCACATATCTATATAGAATTAGTGTTTTAGAGATGTACAGAGTGTTGCTCTCTTGCTTTTTGTCTTACATAAACATAATTGCGTATCCATGAAAATGTTACAACGAAACAAGCAAATTTCATTCTTTTTATTAACTGACTTTAATGAACTAAGGAAAATACAAACACGGAAAACACGTCGCTGTTATCGTTACACGTTCATAGATGTTCGCTCATATGTCTACGCTATAGATTGCGCTTATCCGACGAAATGTGTGCACATGCGTACTTTATTTATTTGGAAAGTGGTATAAGTCACATTTCAAAAAATGTGTAAATAAAATAAAAAAGAATATAATTAATTTAACTTTAATACTTTAACTTTAATAGATAATACGGAGTTGACCATTAGGAGGATTTAATCATCCTAGCTTTTTATGACTATAGCCCAAGTATTAGAGAGTAGAGTGTCGCTGCGCTAACTTTTCATTCTCAAGCCAAGTAAAGCCAGAAATTAAATTCTATAGAAGATCAGACCAAAACTTAAACATGCTTATGTCCTATTCATACGAATGAATTGATTACTGTAATAAAAATAAAAATAGTATTTCTTTTTTGAGTTGCTTGCGTGTTTATGGGTGTTCCCTCGCTGCTTGGCTTCAGTGCGCCAAGTCTTCTATCTCTTTGTAAATGCCAATGAGTGAGATACTCCCTATGCTAATTTAGGCGGACGGAACACCTGATTAATAATTGCAGCGGATTGATACGTTAGAATTGAATTGTGCAAAAACAATTGCTTTATTGAACTTTTTCCTCGGCTATTTATACATAATTTTTATACTAAATTGTTTAATTGTGGCGCGACATAATATTTGTTTTTCTTTTTAGCAACAGAATTATGCCGAATTTGCATAATTTTTATACTAAATTGTTTAATTGTGGCGCGACATAATATTTGTTTTTCTTTTTAGCAACAGAATTATGCCGAATTTGCATAATTTCGTCGCAATTCAAAGTGGATGCATATAACGATAAGCGATCACACTACATACTTATTAGGAATGTATACATTGATCTGTTATCGCTTCCTGCATTTAAAATAAGAAGAACAAAAGAAAATCAATAAAGTTTCAATTCCCTGATTGACTTGTACCATTTTCGCAATAAAAGGCTTAGCAGGTGAACTCTATTCCGTAGGCAATTTGGAGTAATCCTTGTACCTCTCTAGCTCAATAACCGAAAGTGCAACTTGTATTACAACAATACATCAAGTTTTTGCGAATGCCTGCAGCACCTGGCACAACTTGTTATATAAGCCCCACCTACCACCTGAACTAATCGTTTCAGATTCATTTTTTAGTTTCTCACGTACATCTTTCCGTTAGCTATTTTATAGATATTTTGCATTTTCACATCCTTTGCCTTCAGGGATAATCGCTTTTCACTATTTACCGTTAATTGCCGCTGAAAACTGGTACTTTGTCGTATTAAAAAACGAGTGATTAAAATTTTGGAAAATTTGAATGCCACCATTTTTCATCAATCAATGTCAAATTTTTCATATTTCATACATGAAAATCAAGTTTGATTTTCAGTGCAAATTGATTGCATTGAATTGAATTTACATAGCGGGTATAGTTTCCGAAATTTTTCCCACACACATATAAAAATCCTAATGAAAACTTCTTGATATTTTGTGATGAAAGTATTTAAAGTTCGACTCTGTCTGGAAGAAGTATTATCGAAAGAACTAATCGATAGTCCCAAAAATCGGGGCAGCAGATTACTGAGAGACAAAGCTCTTCGATTTCTAAAATCTAGCAGCTTTTTCTTTATCTCAAAATCTATTCAGTCATAAATTCTGGTCTGTCTGTCCGTCAAATCTCTTCTGTTAGATTGCTCATGGTCGCCTAAGACCGGACAGAAATTCCATCATTTATAGTCCGTAGCCTATAACGATTTAGAACTTAAAACAAATATTAATTTCAACGTTTCAAGGTTTTAGTGGGAAAATGCGCTTGCTCAACCCGCAATCACCCCCACACTGGATAAAAAATTTAATTATAATTTTTAATAAAAGTTCATCTAAAACATTCTAAGTATATTCCACGGAGATACCAAAACTTGAAGTGCAAACATGGTCCATGATATTTTGCAATTTTAATGCATTGTTTCGACCCAATGGGAATATACTTCTTTTTTAATTTTCTTTAAAAGTTGTTTAAAGTAATTGTTATGACCTTTTTATTAATAGCATATCGGGAGGTCTGTTCTTCAATTTCCACACTCTTTTATAATACTTAGCCAACTGTTTATGTTTTAATCGGTAAGAAGTAACAAAAATTATATTCCTCACTCTTCCTTTTTACTTTCCGTAACTGAATACCTGTGACTGCGTCCTGTGTCCATCAATATAAAGGTCTATTATTAATATGAAAATGCACGTTTACGCTGGCACATATACGCTACATATAAACTTTTTCATTTTGGTTAGCTCACCGTAAAGTTTACAAATAATAATTGGATTAGTTCTAGTAAACGTTTCCTCATTAATCTCTCATTTTATATTTTATTAAAAGACGAAGCTTTGGAAAAAAATTATTAAAATGTAACTCCCTGGTCGGATAAATGATTCTATGTACCGATGTGAGCAGAGGTTTTGTGTGTGCAGACCTTTCAAGTTTATAAATATTATTCTGTAGTGTTTCGTAGGAAATACTTATTAGTATATCGAAGAAACATTCGCTGATTAAATACAACATCCATTGAAACGGCTGCCTTAACTAACAATGTTTTTAAATGAGTTTGCATGTGTTGTAGAAAATCATTAAAATGCATTCGCACTTGTCTTACACTTCGACACACACATATACTACATATCTATAGAACTTATCATCATTTTCAGTCGCAAATAAATTTTTCATTTAAGAAAAACAACCATAAGAAATTCGTCTAGATTTTATCGCTTCTACACGGTTTAATTGAATTATTCGATTTTAAAAATTGAAGTAAAACTAAAGAATTTGATACATGAAACGGTTCAAACAACGCGGTCTTAATTGCATAAGAAGAAGTCAGCAAAACAGTTTTCAGAAAACTTTTCAGTGATAAATACGTGCAATAAAAAGACTTACAATTATAAAAGTTCAAATGGGAAAGTTAAATTGGGTACAGGCAGTGATAACCTTAGTAATTATACTATTTTCGTCTGACTTTAATTGTGAAGGTAAGTTCTGACGACCAAATTATCTTGAAAATGTTGTCTCGCACTTGTGGAAATATTTAAAAATTTTATGATTAGCAGAGTTAAGAAAAAAAAAACGCGTTTATCTCTTGCTATATATTACTAAAGAAAGAAGACTTCTTTTATTTCATTCCTCTTTCTGCTCAGCGCTTAAGGTTTTCTATATTAGTGCGCTTCTCTGTAAATAGCACTGTAATAGGACCGGAGTGCCTGAATGTTAATTAATTAATGCGACATTTACTATAGTTTATTATGTTATTCACTTATTATATTCAGCATATTTTTTATTTTTCAAAATTTCGATTTCCTGAGGAGCTTCGTAAACATATCCGCTAACTGTTCCCTGTTCGGCTAGCGCGTATTTTAATTAAAAAGGTTTATTTTTAGACACCTCCCGAAAAAAGTGATATTTTTCTCCGTGCATGAAATTGAAGATTTTTTATCCACTTTCTCGCGCTTTATCGCCATATCAGTTCCTTTCCACCCTTATATACTGATTTGCCCGATTTGCCATCAGCTTCTGCAGTTGAGGGAGCTAAAATATGATGTCGCTTCGATGACCGATAAATTGCAGCATTTGCCAATAAAATCAGGGAACCGCTAGCTGTGTGCCTACTTTCCAAATCGTCAGCAAAATCTGAATTGGTGAAACAATCGCGCGCGAGCTTATCAGTAATTGTTCCATACTGTAAGCGCGATATATCGCAGTAGCACTGTCCTTTCTACAAACATCAAGTAAACGGCACAAATAGGATACATCAACGCAATTTTTGGGGGTTTTATCAAGGAAACACGGTCGGTGATGATTCCACTTTATTATTATTAGTAATATTTTCTATGCACACTCTTACTGACTTTGCATCAACCCTATTAAATTTTTCCGACAGTTTCTTCCTATTCGCAGTTTGACTTATCGTTATGCGATAGTGTTCGACTATCATTTCCATGCCCAATATTCTGGTGCAATAATCCGATCATCAAGGTAAATTGTCAAAATTAGTTGTTTACCCTTTATGTCACCATTATAGACATATACATCGCCACCATTATAAACATATATACCTGCTGTACTAACTTTAGAATTAAATTTTTTAATATCTGCGGACAGTTTTCATTCGGACCTAATTAAGTGCATAAACTCTCTTCTTCAACTTGCAGACCGTACTGCTTGCATCTTTACATCCAATTGGTTGAAAAATCGGTATACACCTTTTTGGATATATCCATAAAGAAATGCCTTGTTTACATTAAACTGTGAGGTTCTATAATTCGAAGAAGCACATACACTTAAAATCAACCTGAGAGAGACAAGCTTCGCAATAGTGCTACAAATTTCCTTCTTTGATTGAATCCACATTCGATCAAGGAAGCTTTATAATGACCATACTTACCAACTTTATTACTTTGTGTTAATCTTGTATGTCCGTGTGTTGGTTATATCTGGTTTATTTCCTGGTAAGTCAACTAAGTGCCATGTCTCCTTTTTAATGGGAGACATATGCTGTTCACCCATTGCGCACTGGCCTCACTTAAAATAGCTTTTTCATAATTTTCAACTTCTTCTTTGTCAGCAAGCAAACCACTATAGAAACTCTTACCAAGTTTGTTCTCACCAGACAGAAGGTCATATTTACGTGACCATGTTGTTGACTTGTGCTTAGTATTTTCTAGTAGGTAAAGATTTTTACGTATTTTTTTTTGCATTATTCGCTTCAACTTTTAACTCGTCTGAGCAATTACTATCTCTTTTAAAGTTTGATGCAGGAACTGCTCCTCGCCTCACGCTTAGCACAATTAACATTCAGAATAATTTTTGCCCTGCACTCTTCTCAATCAATTTCATGAAATTTTACCATGAATGTGCATGAACATGTAATAATTATTTCTTTATTGCGCCACAGTTTCTCAACCCTATTAGTCCTATCCAGTTGTAACATAATTCACATGAATTATATCTATTAACCTTCTGGTAAAATAATTTAATAAAGTATTATTATTATTATTATTTTAATTTTAGACTAATGAATTGAATTCTTAGACTAAAAAAAGAGACATTGAGCACTAGCAACACAGTTTAATAAAGTAATCCATTGCTTTAAAGGAATAAAGCAATAATAAGTTAGAAATCCAAATCACTCTAACTAAGCATCCGCTCTTATGCCCAATATTACAAGTCCGTTGAGCTTTGCATTTGACGGAGATGTTAACAGATTAAATATTTTGAAAATTTAAATTTTACGTAAATATAGAGAACGTTCTTAGTACTTGGCAGATTGCACTCAGTATTGCCTATACCGACTTCAGTTAATGTCAAATAATATTACTTGAAACGCTTTGTACCTAGTAATGACAAGCTATGTTTGATTGCAAAATTATCACATGGGATTTGTCATTCATTCCATACTTGATACTTGAAAGGATACAGTAGCAATTTTCACGATGTTACATGTACTGTTGAGCTTCATATGCCATATACAACTCTCTCTCACTAATTGAAATATCAAAGCATATAGATGAGGACTGCGGTAACGTCACAATAATTTAGTGCTCCTTCCAAACTTTCTTTGTGACAAAGTAGTAGATAGTCACAATACAAACTCAAATGAGGTAGTGACTCTCAAATGCTCAATTTGCCAGCAGCGAGACTGTTCAAGTATAGTTCCCGAATAAAATTAAAAAACTATAATGATTTGCATGAAATAAAATTTACAAAATTATATGATATACATTCGTTAGCTGGGAAAAAATGATGCGAAAGAAATGAAAATCTTTCGATGAAAGTGCAGGCTGGCCGGGAAAGTAATGAAATTAACAGAAAAACTTTCTCAAAAGAAAAAGAATAGACGTATAATTATGGAAACCGTCAAACGTTCTCAATCGCCAAAAAGGTTTCTACATATTTTTTGATGTGAATGTATTAGTAATGTTATTGAAGGTCGGCTTGATACAGGAGCATCCGTGGGTGCATTGGGAAAAGGGTGCCGAGGGTTCATGGACAAAATTGGTGGCGATGGTCATTCTTGTTGCATTATTACGGATTTTCTTTATTACAATTTCACTTTTTATTCCATACTTGAAAATCAGTATTTTAACTTGAAGCAATAGAAGGAAGCGTGTATGCGCGGCCATGCTTGTGTTACCAAGGAAGATGAAAGGTCAAACGCCTTCTTGAGATATAAAGAAGTATGTCTGCGTTGCCGTATCGTTTGCAAACCACAATTATCGTTTGGAAAAGTAAATTTAAACGTGAAATGTCGTAATATCTGATAAAGAATCATGTTCCATCTCCCTCCAGAGGCAGTACAAGAAGCATGTTTTGAAACAGATTTTTGGAATGAGTGTAACTTGTTACCAAATTCGTTACCGATTGTACGATGAGACGTAGTAAAATCACAAAAAGATATCAAAACTGATGCAGACAAGCTCACATGGGAACCGCTCTTTTCCTATATTCGAAAACGATGGCTGTGGATGTACAAATCTCGAACAAAACGAACTAAAATTTGGTGCAAGTTATAATTCCAACAAAAGATCGACTTTATCCATTATCTCCAGCTATGCAACAATTAGTTTACGTCAGAAAAGATAGTATGTTGTCACTGGGAATAATAGAAGAGAGCGGGAGTCCTCGGAGCAATGAAACAAACGTTGTGTAGAAACTAAAAAAAGACTGACGATGCTTATATGCTCGGAAGTTATAAAAGAGGCCTATCCATAGGAAAATATTGAAGGAAGGAATATTAAGCAGAATATATGAGACGTGTTATGTAATATCGACTTGAAGTATGTGCTTTGGCATATATGGAACTTAAAGAAGAATGCAACGAATATACCGTATTCCTTGCGCTTAGATGTTGTAATGCAGCAAAACGATTATGTAAACTGATAGATAAGCATGTACCCCAGGGATAAAGAACTAATGTTTTTATGTGCATAGATGTTCTACGAATAGTAAGCAAAAATTTTAAATCATATCAAAATATGTTGAACGAAGTGGCGGGTGATGGGAAGTGGTTTAGAGAAGCAAAGTTGACGATGGGTTAAAAAAAACCAATATTTTGTTTTCAAGTTAAAAAAAATTTAGGCCCTACTATCTTAGAACTGACCCTGAAAAGGCACGAGCGATACAGAAGATATGAATTCCTAGATCGACGAAAAAAATTAGAAGTTTTGTTGAAACTGCAGGATGATATCGCAGATTCATCAAGGACTTTGCATTCTTTTACCGAAATCACGTTTACCAGCTGCACCCATGTCCTTACATGCATACGTAAATATTCCAGAGAAAATATGTTGAACGGAGTGGCGGTTGGTGGGAAGTGGTTTATTCATTTTATTTAT
>KN797219.1:28654-43695 GCA_000818775.1 Glossina palpalis gambiensis
AATCTCGGGAAAATTGGCAAAGCAGAGATCAAGCAGTCTACCATTACAATTAGGGGTACGATTATATTGAACCAAATTATGATCAAACAATTCAATAAGGAACACAACAGCCCTTTCAGACGTTGAAGTAGGAACCAAACAGCCAGAATTATCAGTGCTACACCAAGTGACTTGAGGCAAATTGAAGTCACCCAATGCAACGACCAAATCGGTGGGCCTAGACCGCTTGGCCACTTCACAAATAAGGGCAGCGTGTTTCCTGTAAATGGAGATATCAGAATTTGGGGGAATATAGGAGCAGGTTATAAATAGATGTTTATCAGGCATATTCGCACGAATAGCGATAAATTCAACGTCAGGAGAAGAGGGAAATTCAATAAATATGAATATAAATAAAAAACAAGTACCTATGATTGGGAATTCGCGATCGTGCCACTATAACAAAGCAATAGTTGATTCATATTTATGACAATTTTAATGCACCTTTTTTGGAAAGAAGAACAGCAAAATCAACACTTGCGGTTTTGAAAGACCTGCTAGTAGCTGCACGTTCGCCAGGTAATACAGTCAATGGGTCCATTGCACCTTTTTTATAAAATATGCAATAGCGCATTTGCTGCAGTACTTAACATTACATAGGTTTTACTTAAAAGGTTGCGTAAAAAGTATGCAAACATAATTTGGTTACGGGATGTGTGCTGAATAATAGTTCACCACTACTCTACAGAATTTATTGTTACCATATTTCTTCCATATTGATTTCGTAGAACTTCTTATAATATTTCGTATTCGCTCAGTTCAATTTCATTATTTTCGAATTCGACAATATTTAAGTTTTCTGCACAGTGTCATTTTAAACTTGATTTAATATTTTTGGTACATACGTTCGTTGGCCAGCATTGGCTGTTATTGGTCTTGAAGACAGCTTATGGCTGTTGCTAATGCTGATTATTATTACTTTCACTGTTTGTGATAACATTCCTTGATCGGTTTTCTCACCAATATTTAAAGTTGCGGTTGTTCCGGTCACGCTGGCTCTCACATGACGTCGCCTCTTGTACTGACGACGTTTTATTTTCTTAGCTCTGCTGTTATTCACCATGATGTTTTCCTTTTGTACATGTTCACACATTAATATTCCATATCTGCCGTTGCGATGCCTATATTTTTTACATATTGCTTTGCAATATTTGCAATTATGATATTTGTTGGTGCATCGGAACCATTTCCCCTCTTTCTTTAATACGGATTTTTGGTACTATACGATAAATTTGCTTCTACATGTTGCTGTTGAGCGATTGTTTCCTTTGCAAAGTACACAGTAGTGACCTATATCGTTATTTACATGTAGAGGAGAGTAGATGCTGTACAATTTTTTTGTTTTGTGTTTCTTTTACAACGGAATTGTTTGTCGGTCTCCAAGTATTGTGCCATCTCCAAAGATTCTAAATCGCCTTTCATGAAGTTTAGTAAGAAATCTAGGTTTTCCTTTCCTTGACCGTTAACATTCAACTGATATATTGTTCATAATGGCGAATTGGCAAAGAAATCAACCTTATCCAATTTGAAACAGGTAGGACTACCTTTTGGATACCATCGCATATAAGGATTTTCACGAAACGCAAGCCCCTATACACCAAAAAACCTAATTGTAAATTTTTTTGCGATGAAAATTTGGTCAAGGGACATAACTTAAACCACGTACGTCTATTTCTTGGCCACACTTCAGATTACATACCAAGCCTTAATTTTTAGTATTTTATAATGAAAATAGATTCATAGTTGCGATTGAGCAAAAAATGAATGAATGAAGGAATGTGGAGTACGTAATGGTCGGCGTTGCTCGACTATAACGTTCTTACTTGTTTATTTCGTGTCCTTATAAATTTTCTGAACTATTTTCTATTTAGTGTTTCTATTTTGCTCGTAGTTTATATTCATCCAATCGGGTTTGAGTGTTGACATCAGTTTTTTTTTCGATTCAAACACTTGCTTTCTTGTTTTGGGTAACTTTCGCCACCAAACATTTCAATCTCTTCGTGCTTCGCGCTATCTATTGTGTTCAAAGTTTGCTGATAATTGCAGCTTGGTAGATTATTTGTTCCTTACTTCGCTTTTGCTTTATTTTGTAGTTTCTTCTTAAGAGCTTAGATTGGATTTGTTGTTGTTTTCCAAACATTCACGTTGGTTTGCTTCGTTTCCAGTTCGCTCTTCGCTTACTGTGCTTTTACCAAAACTAACCTGGTCTTACGCTGTTTGGTTCCCACTTCAGCATTTGGTAGGAGTTGCTGTTGCCCAATGAATTATTTGATCAGCACCTACTTCAATGCAGCCATGCTCCTAATTGTTTTAGCAGACTGGTAGATATTTGTTTTGTTAATTTCCCAGAGAGAGCAAATTGCTGTCCAGCTTTTAGTCGAATCGTTCGAACAAGTTAATCCCATCTTGCTGAAATAAACAATACGATTGTATAAATCTTATCTTATCTTCCACACATTAAGCTTGGTTTCGCGACTGGGAATATAGAAAGCATGATATCCACGCTCTATAATGTATTAAAACTAGGTACATTCGCACCTCTTCCGATTATACAAAACCCCTTCGAAACACTTATCCGCCCTGGTTCGTTAGATACCATAAAGAAAGGAAACCTAAACTTTTTACTACTTATATGAAGGGTGGCTCTGCGTACGACTATTTCATTTACCCTTCAGTGACACTTTTGTTTAATTATCGCAACCATCGAAATACCTTCAAATGATAAAACGTTCACCTCCTAGTTATCCTAAATAATTTTATAAGTTCATTAGTTCGAAAAGAGGAATACCCATATCTTTCTCTTCCAACTTTTTTAATGGCTCCGAGTTGAATCACTGCTGACTTCGACTTAACTGATAATTACCTATACCAAATCACAAACTTGGCCAGAATTTGGTCGTTTCATAAAATGACGTATTACAAAGATTGAGTTCACTTAAATATAGTTACGCGGCACATGTACTAACTATATGGTGTTATGCCAAGGATTTTTTATTTTTAATTAGTATTGAAATCAGTTATTTTGCCTTTGTCTTGTCTTCAATTCAAAAAGTTGGAAACATGGACCTGGAACTATGGAGTCATTGCCAAGTTGAGTGTCTCAAGTAAATTGTCTCAACGAATTATTAGTCAGCTACAAAATCTCATGTTGAGCACGGAAGGAAAGCAAAAGCTATAGTGGCTTTCGCATGAATGTCCTATATGCTGATTTGAATAAAGCGTTTGATTTAGTTGCGCATAAATTATTTATCTTTGAATTGCAGTCCTCTGGATTTCCTTTATGCTTACTGAAATGGATAAGCCTTTATGTCCATAACAGGTCGTTAAAGCTTTCGTTTCTCTCCATCACCTCTGATCAATTCCCCGTGACGCCAGGCGTCTCTCAAGGATCTAGGGGCTTTATTCGAGCATAAGCTTCGTCTTAATTTGCACATTGCGCTCTTCTTAAATAAAGCCATGATAATGATTGGTTCTCTTAAGCTTTGGTCTAGAGAGCTTGATGATCCGTACCTTACAAAAGGCCCACATAAGCTTAGTGAGACCAATATTTCACTACGCATCTATTATGTGAACCTCTTCCTATAGGAGCTGTGTAGATTCGATAGAATCCGTTCAAACGCAATTCCCATTCTTTACCCTGAGAAATTTGGGACAAGCTTGTCTCTTTATGAAATTGGACCGCTTTTGTTACCGTTAGATAAACGCAATGTCTCGAAATTTACTTGCCTAAATATTATTCAATACAGACATAATTATGAGCTTTTCACCCCTTTTAGATTTGTAAGCAATAATCTCAATGATTTCTTCGAACTCTTTAAATTTCATCGCTCTTAAGTATGCCTGTGTCTACTAGTTTCTATTCTTGATGTCTTCGTAGGATTCGAAATTTGAACTACATCCTTTCACTATAATCAGTTCCCAAGCTGCTGTTTATAACAGCTTGCGGCTTATTCCCAATTTGAATTTGCGTCGGCTGAGCGTGTGCCTCTGTCATTTTTTCGTCCTTTTTTTTTCTCTTTGGTTATTTATATGTGAATTTAGTTCTTTTTATTTTCTAATTTTTCTTTAAATACTGGGGTGATAAACTATGCTTTAGAGGGGGCATAGATGGCCGAAATCCTCACCTCCTTGTGGTGATCCCCGGGCAACGGCTTCCGGCGTAGAAAGATTTAAGGTTTTGAGCTACGGCGACGTGTTTTCTGAGAGATGTTGTAGGGGTTCACTGGAAGATGAGCTCTTTACTCAAGATGCTAATTGCTACCAAGGAAATACTAACCATAAACCAGCTGGTAACTGGTTACGTAAAATACGTAGAGGTAGTAATTTAGTGAGTGCATGGTAGATCGCCCTCTACCATGTCAGTGCAATCCCGAAGCTTATATATCTCGATAAAGGGTAGTTCTGGGTTTGGCTGCCCGGTGATGGTATGGCTAATCCAAAAGCAAGAGTGGTCTGTTTACAGCTGCGTAAAGTTTACCTAAGGCTTTATAGTTTAAACTGCGAACCACGCGGGTCAGGGGCCCGCTTACTATAGCCACGTATACCTGCGGGTATATGATGGGATAGAGATTTATAAGTCGTAACTAAAATAATAAAAGAATTTTCTCAATATGATAAAAGGGACCTGACGAAAGGCTTACCCTTTGGCCTATTTCTTTTAATGATAAAAGAATTGATAGAGGCTTACCCTTTGGCCTATTCCTTTACTGATAAAGGCATTTGACAGAAGGCTTACCCCTTGGCCTATTCCTACTCTACAAAAATTGAGCATTTTTCTAAGAAATTAAGAAAAGGGATTTGACGGCAGGCTTTTTTTACCCTTTTAGCCTATTCCGCTTTTGAATTATATATCCACGGATGCCTGCGGGTAATGGTGGTAACTGATCAACTGCGCTTGTGGAAACCTTATGGTGGAAGCAAGCGCATATTTCTTTCCATTTCTGAACGCATAAAGTTAATCAATTGGTGAGCCCTGATTGCTTTGGTGCGGCCCTTCGGACAGTACTCGAGGTGGTTTTGGTTTTCACCCGTTTCATGGCAAAGTGGAACAATTTGATGTGCGGATATGCCTCGACACTGACCAGAGTGGGTTTATTGATCCATACACAATAAACAATCTGGATTCTGGTGCTGTTTAGGCCTCTAGTTTATAGGGATTGTCTAACTCACCAGAGGGCGTGGGTTACGCTTAATAACCCCGTGGCATGGGCCACCGTGAGGTTAAGCCTACTGGCAGGAACTCACTTTAAACCCATGACACAAACTTCCTCTTTTCTTTAAATACTTTTTAATAGTGATTAATGATATTTAGCATAAAATTTATTTTTAAAACCCAAAGTTGGAAATTTATTTTAGCTTAGTTTCATGTGTAAATAAATGAAATAAATAACTAAAGATGCCATAGAATACGACAATCGCAACAGGAATGTGCTGCAAATTCTTCGAAAATTTTCTTGATATAATCGCATTCACGCAACAAGAATTCGATGGCTTCCTTATAGCACTTTTTCGTACACGTAAGGCCTGCAACAGTCGCTATTGCTTCTCCAATTAGTGATTCCCAATTTTCAAAGCTATCATCACACTTTTTCAAATAGATTTAATACCACAAAGGTTTTCTTTCCCATAAAAAAATTATCTTGTATTAATCAAGATGAACACATAAATTTGATTCAGGAATATTTTTATTACTAAGTTTTATGTTTTCGTTTTGTTTATTTCCCGGTTAATCGTTAATTTGATATTTCTTGTAACTTCGAATGCATATACAGTTGGTAAGTATTTCTGGTTATCGAATTGCTCTGAAACAAGTTATATTGTATTAGTCAAGATGAACACATAAAGTTCCTTCAGGAATATTTTTAATAATAAATTTTATGTTTTCGTTTTTTTATTTTTCGATTCAACGCTTATTTGATATTTCTTGTAACTTCGAATGCATATACAGACGGTAAATATTTCTGGTTATCGAATTGCTCTGAATCAAGTTATATTGTATTTGTCAATATGAACACATAAAATTCCTTACTTTTTATTTATAAATTTTATGTTTTCATTTTTTTATTTTTCGATTTATCGTTAATTTGATATTTCTTGTAGCTTCGAATCCATATATAGTTCGTAAGTATTTCCGATAATCGAATTACACTGAAACAAGTTATCTTGTGTTAATCAAGATGTGCACATAAAGTTCCTTCAGGAATATTTTTAATAATAAAGTTTATGTTTTCGTTTTGTTTATTTTTTGATTCATCGTTAATTTGATATTTCTTGTAACTTCAACTGCATATACAGAGGGTAAGTATTTCCGATAATCGAATCACTCTGAAACAAGTTATCTTGTATTAGTCAAGATGAACACATAAAGTTCCTTCAAGAATATTTTTATTTATAAAGTTTATGTTTTCCTTTTGTTTATTTTTCGATTCATCGTTAATTTGATATGTATGCAAACTTTGATTGAATATAAAGAATGTAAGTATTTCTGGTAATCGAATTACACTGAAAAAAATTATCTTGCATTTGTCAAGATGTATACATAAAGTCCCTTCAGGAATATTTTTATTTATAAATTTTATGTTCATATTCATCGACTTGTGTCCTGAGTGGTGCGTATTTTGTTTTTCGTGTGCGATTTTTTAATTGTTGTCGGTGTTTCTGTGTGTTCAGCTCGTGTGTTTTTTGTGTTTTTGCAAAAACTGATTATCGCCGATACCGCATTTGCTTTTCTTTTCTGTAAATATAAAAAAAACAATTTTCATTATTCTCAGCAGTTCCCAAACCTTTTCTAGTGAGTAGTTATTTCACAATTTACTAAATAATATACCATAAGGCATAATGCCCCCGGGGCCGCCTGATAAAAACCCAAACAGATTTCATCTATTAGCTGATACATCCCCCCAAAGAAAAAAAAATTAAAAATTCCGACTTTCCGGTGTTGCCAATCAGTGACATCATTCCTATTGACAAAACATTTGTTGTAATTTCTCCAACTGATCCCTCCATAACAAATTTCGCAAATCAGCCCTTTTGCTATTAGAAAAGCACTAAATAGCATTACAACACACATAGATTCTGTATCGATTCTACGCGATGGGAATTTACTTGTCCTCACTGGGAACTCGCGCGCAACCGAGAAGCTCATAAAATCGAAATCATTAGCTAATTTATGTGCTATTTCCGCTATACTGCATGACAAACTGAACTCGGCTAAGGGCGTAGTTTACGCCCAATGCCTAAAGCAAGTGCCGGAAGATGAAATTGTTCACGAAATTGTCTGTCAAGGAGGGACTGAAGTCTATAAATTCACCAAACTAAATGACGATGGAAAAACGCGCTCCCCTACGGGAAGGATTATTTTGACTTTTGATTCCTATCGGTTACCGCACAATGTTGATATAGCTTGGTGCAAATGTAAAGTAGAACTCTATATTCCCCAAATCCCATGAGATGTAGAAATTGCCAACGCCTGGGTCATACGGCAAAAAATTGCACCAATGCTTCACCGTGTGCTAACCACATGCGGAAGGCCGTACGCGTAGCTTCTGCTTAAATTGCAACGATCAACACTCGGTCTTAAACAAACAATGCCCACGTTTTATACAAAGCTTAGCATGGGTGAAGCGCGACGCAAATATGGGGAAATTAAACCACTTCAAATTTACGCAACCACCTAAGTACAGATTATCCTGCTAGTAAGAACAATCTATTCACGCAGAATTCTTATAGTGACATTTTCGACGGAGACGCTAAAATGTCAACTTAACCTACTTTCCACTCCGTTTCCATGTTACTACAATTACATAAAGTTTTCAAAATTCTACAATGGAACATTAATGGTCTTCCTAATAATTTTGATGAACTCCGTACACTCGTAAGTGATATCAATCCAACCTTTATATCGACCCATTGTAGAACTTCTTTTAATCCTATTCCACTCAAATCATGTACTGGATAATTCACGAATGCTGATCAAAATCTATTTTCCAAACAAGGAGTTGGTGTTTTTATAAAATCAAGTATACCTCACAAACGCATAAATGTAAGCTCAAACATACAAGCCGTAGCGATACAAATAATTTTAAACATAACATTTACATTGCTTTCGCTCCATATCTCAACTTCGGTATTGTTTCCTCAGCAAGGACTCTATAATTTATTCCCCGTACTTTCCCTCCCATTAATTATATGCGGCGAATTTAATAGCTGGCATACCTTCTGGGGCTCAACAGTGAACAACAGTCGTGGTACTGTTCTAGAATAGATCTGCAGTGAAAGCCTTCTCCGCACTTTAATTGGTTGAAAACCAACGCACATTTTAACTCATCACACCTTTTCTCATATTGATTTAACCTGTTGCTCTCCCTCATTTCTTCCTTTGGTTTCCTGGCCCATTTGATGGTCTACATAATGGTGATCACTTTCCAATCATAATCGATCTTAAACTTTCAAAGTCCTGTGTTGCTCCAACAAATCAGGCCAAATTCCTTCTATATAAAGCGGATTGGATCCATTTCTCCAAACAGGCCAAGACATTCCTGAATTCAAAGCCATTTAACGGGAACTGCAACCATGATGCTGCTATTATATCGAAAGCTATTCGCACGGCAGCTCATCTTTCAATTCCTCAATCTAACAGCTCTTTTATAAGAGCTAGGCTTTCTTGGCGGAACAACACGCTTTCGTTTTTGAGGAAAAATAAAATGAATCTATGGCACCGCTTTAAGAGATGTCCTTATCATGATCATTTGTTATTATATAAAAAGGCCAATGCTCTATTCAGGAACGAATTACGAAAATCAAAGGAATTTCGTTTTGAACTTTTTTCGAAAAGAATTTACATTCTGCCATCTGTATTCCCAATGGAACTTTTAATGACGCAGATGTTATTTCTAATTACTTTGGACAAATGTGGTGCGAATACTCCTCTGGCAGCAACTTTTCCAGTGCTTTCGTCGAAAATAAAAGAACGCCAATTTTTCTTTCAAATTGTATTGAAAGATGAGCCACCTTCCTGGAAAATTGCATATCTACCTTAGAACTTGAAAGTTGTCTCTAAATCGAAGGGGAGGACACCTGGTCTAGACCGCATCTCCTACCATATAATGAGTGTGCTGCCTAATTCAAGTAAAAAGAAATTACTGGACCTATATAATACGGTATTTTTGACTGGCCATATACCGTACATGTAGAAACTGGCAGCAGTTGTTCCAATTCCAAAATCAAAAAATGTCTGCATCGCATCGGATTATCCCCCAATCTCTCTTTTATCTTACCTCTCAAACGTATTGGAAAATATTAGGGCATCTAGATTATCTTGGTTTCTTGAATCCAAGAACCTGATAACAAAGCAACAAGTTGGTTTCAAGCGGGGTAGAGGGCGCATCGCCACTCTGTTACATATTGATTATTATACAAGCAAAGCAATTTCCGAACGAAATCATATAACAATTCTCTCAATTGATTTAGAAAAAGCATTTGGCAAAGTTGATCTTCATGTTATTTTAAGACTCTTGAAATCATGGACCCATATTTTTCAACTACATCAGATCATTCACGTCGCATCGGCGGTTTAAAGTTAGAATCAACAATCATCTTTCTGATTCCTTTCCTCTAATGAATGGCATTCCGCAAGGATCTCCTTTTTCTGTCACGCTTTTCCAGATCGCCTTCAACGAAATTAGCAAAATTCTTCACAGTGTAACGAGAATCGAACAATGTCTACACACAGACGATGTATACATATTTACAAAAGAAAAAAATAACATGAAAGCAATCAACATCCTCGAATCTATTGGACGAGATATATGCGATCTTTGGAAAGCACAATGTCTTCGGTTAAAATCTCTCTTTTAATAATGGTGAATTTCATACAGTACGTTGCTTGGAAAAGCCATGCGCACATTAACACTCTTGCTTATCTTACTAAAACGCTTGTTTTAAGCAAGAGTGAAGAAGCTTTGATAATTTATGGCAATAGCTGCAAATCTAATATCAACATTCTTAAACTGGTCTGTCACCAAGCTGTCAGAGCAAGTTGTTATACTTTTCGGACGACGCCCATAAATAATATTATAATTGAAACTGGTCTTCCAACTTTAGAAAATAGATTTTATGAATTAAAAGCTACAATAGTCCCCAAGCTTCTTAATTCAAACAAAATTATTCTCGGTGATGACGTGAGAAGAATTATTATTGCCAAGAAAATTCAAAAGTAACCATCCACCAATTGACTATTGTTTGCACGTCGCAAAGGAATTGGACATTCTCTTGAAAATTTTCCGCTGTTTTGGTGTTAAACCTCCATGGATTTTGAAAGACTGCTCTTTTGACATCTCGCTGTCTATGCACAAGAAAGAAGATACTCCAAATCATGTCTTCAGAAATCTAACAGCTGAAAAAATCCAAGTATTGGAAAGTACTGATTGGAATCTTTTGTACACAGACGGATCAAAATCTTCTGGTCTGCCACCTGCTCGTGCCGTGGTAGATGCTACAGGACAGGTTCTTTTCAATCGCATATTTCACGAAAGTATTTCAACTTTCACAACCGAAACCAGAGCTATCCTTCACGCTGCCCACCTTGCCCATAAAAACAAACTCAAAACCATCATTGTTACCGACAGTTTGTCTGTATTAGAAACTATCCGGAATCCTTCGACTTCGAGATGGAGCACCATCAACAAATTAAGAAATATAATTACAACACTCGACGGAAAAATTAAAATTTTATGGGTACCAAGTCACCTCGGTTTATTGGGAAATGAGCAGGCTGATCGAGCGGCAAAGTATGCTGCGTCTGCTCCTCTAATTATAGATGATGTCATGGAAAAGTTGGATCTTCAAAGACACATTGGAAAAAAGTTAAAAAGAAAATTGCAGAAGGAAATGTACAATACTATCATCAACACGACTCTTCCATTAACCCTCAATTAATTCCACCTTTATATGCAACAAATGTTAGGAAAACCAAGATCCAAACATTTTCGAGAATTCGTCTTGGTCATACAATTGCAATTCACCAATCGATCTTGAACAAGTCTTCCTCCCCAACCTGCAGTTGTGGACAAACTCTCACTATAAAGCACATTGTCTGCGACTGCCTTAACTGCTCCTTAGGCATAAGTATTGCGTTTGGAGCGTCTAACCCTTTGGACATTCTAAAATAAGCTTCAGAACCGAATATAAATTCAATATATTACTTTATTAATACTACTGAGCCAAATATCTAATGTATGTTTATTTAAATTAGAGTCGATAGCCTGTGTTGCTAGTACTCAACGACTTTTTTTTAGTCTAAGAATTTATTTCATTAGTCTAAGATTATAATTATAATAATAATAATAATAATAATAATAATAATAAGAACGTTATAGTCCAGCAACGCCGATCATTACGCACTCTACACTAATATCGCTCTTTATTCGTTTTGGTAACAACTCCGCGAAATCCCTTATATTAGAAGGTTAGATTTTCCTCTTCATATAAAATAAGCGTTTCGTGATAGCGCCTATATTTTGGGTCCAAAACAATAAACCTGTGTTATCCATATTTCCTTCATTCATTCATTTTTTGCTCAATCGCAACTATGAATCTATTTTCATTATAAAACACTACTAGGACTTACAGCTCATGAGGTATATAACCTGAAATGTGGCCAAGAAATAGACGTACGTGGTTTAAGTTATGTCCCTTGACCAAATTTTCATCGCAAAAAATTTACAATTAGGTTTTTTGGTGTATAGGGGCTTGCGTTTCGTGAAAATCCTTATATGCGATGGTATCCAAAAGGTAGTCCTACCTGTTTCAAATTGGATAAGGTTGATTTCTTTGCCAATTCGCCATTATGAACAATATATCAGTTGAATGTTAACGGTCAAGGAAAGGAAAACCTAGATTTCTTACTAAACTTCATGAAAGGCGATTTAGAATCTTTGGAGATGGCACAATACTTGGAGACCGACAAACAATTCCGTTGTAAAAGAAACACAAAACAAAAAAATTGTACAGCATCTACTCTCCTCTACATGTAAATAACGATATAGGTCACTACTGTGTACTTTGCAAAGGAAACAATCGCTCAACAGCAACATGTAGAAGCAAATTTATCGTATAGTACCAAAAATCCGTATTAAAGAAAGAGGGGAAATGGTTCCGATGCACCAACAAATATCATAATTGCAAATATTGCAAAGCAATATGTAAAAAATATAGGCATCGCAACGGCAGATATGGAATATTAATGTGTGAACATGTACAAAAGGAAAACATCATGGTGAATAACAGCAGAGCTAAGAAAATAAAACGTCGTCAGTACAAGAGGCGACGTCATGTGAGAGCCAGCGTGACCGGAACAACCGCAACTTTAAATATTGGTGAGAAAACCGATCAAGGAATGTTATCACAAACAGTGAAAGTAATAATAATCAGCATTAGCAACAGCCATAAGCTGTCTTCAAGACCAATAACAGCCAATGCTGGCCAACGAACGTATGTACCAAAAATATTAAATCAAGTTTAAAATGACACTGTGCAGAAAACTTAAATATTGTCGAATTCGAAAATAATGAAATTGAACTGAGCGAATACGAAATATTATAAGAAGTTCTACGAAATCAATATGGAAGAAATATGGTAACAATAAATTCTGTAGAGTAGTGGTGAACTATTATTCAGCACACATCCCGTAACCAAATTATGTTTGCATACTTTTTACGCAACCTTTTAAGTAAAACCTATGTAATGTTAAGTACTGCAGCAAATGCGCTATTGCATATTTTATAAAAAAGG
Source organism: Glossina palpalis gambiensis (assembly GCA_000818775.1). Taxonomy (NCBI): domain Eukaryota; kingdom Metazoa; phylum Arthropoda; class Insecta; order Diptera; family Glossinidae; genus Glossina; species Glossina palpalis. Next base: position 41,483 of record KN797219.1, read on the forward strand.
TGCAATGGACCCATTGACTGTACTACCTGGCGAACGTGCAGCTACTAGCAGGTCTTTCAAAACCGCAAGTGTTGATTTTGCTGTTCTTCTTTCCAAAAAAGGTGCATTAAAACTGTCATAAATGTGCATCAACATTTAACTATTGCTTTGTTATAGTGGCACGATCGCAAATTCCCAATCATAGGTACTTGTTTTTTATTTATATTCATGACACTAACAAAATGGAATGTAAAACAAAATGTACAACGACATACAGTGGTAACTTTGTATGGCCAAAGGAACTGTCGACATTAGCGGAAGGAATTACCTTTTCGGATTGTCAAACTCTTGTCCGTGTCATCTATCGCTTATAGCAATATCTATTAGTTTGCATACCTTCTATTAATTTACACATAAGCGCGGCTTAAAACTAATATTATATTAATTGATTGGAAAACAAAAAAGAAAATTGTGTGTGTGAATTGTTGTGTTTATATCGCCTGCAAGAAAAATATTGCGTTGTTTCTAGTCTGCTGTATATATTTTTAAGTGGCCGCTATTCCGGATTCCGATTTCGGACCAGCTTTGTTAAGGTTGGTAAGTATTTTTTAATTAATTGATGGGAGACATCAATTCAAAATTTTATGCTCCCTACTCTCCTTCCTTTTCTTTATTGTTCAATTTATTGAAACCAGATATCAAATCAAACTTTGACACTTTTACACAAATTGCTGTTGCTTTTGTTTTTGTAATCAACTTTCTTCAGGGTTAGATATGCATATGTATCCTTTCCTTTTATTTTAATTTTTTTTTACATATTATTGCGATAGCTCCATCGTTTGCTCCAGTGTATTATTTGCCAGCCTCTTTGTATGTATATGTATATGTACAATGTATATGCATATGATCATGCAACTACCGTTGCATTCATATTTCATTGTTGCTTATATATTAAAATGCTTCATTGCTTATGCATATCAGCATGTTTGTACACATATGTGTACGTGTATGCATATACCTTCTGTTCATTCATGCTATTGAGATAGTCTGTGAACAAGGACTTGCGATCGTATTTATGCCAGTATACTTTCTGTGAATCAACATGATAATATCCGTTGCTGACGTGAACAAATAATTTTTTCAACTCACGTATACACTTTATAAGCTAATCATGTTAGTAAATAAGCATCCCTTTTGTTACGCAATAAACCAGATGAATATATCACGTCAAATTCAAACCACGTTGTTTTTATTTCTCTAGTCGGTGGTCCGGTTGAAGTATCTGAATACCGTTTCAATAAAAAATTCCTCATTAGCTCACACAACTCTATATGCTTGTGTGGCTTGAAGACAGACGGTTAACTAAAACTTTTTTTTCTTTTTTGTTAAAAATTTCTTTCGTTCCAATTTCGAAAATTCCGTCTGGTTTTTTTTTTTTTTTTCTTTTTTGAAGTCTCTACAAATTCCACCGTTTTTGTTTTCACACCGTGAGAACGATTCTCATCATGTGCCTTTTTAATTTCCGAATGTATTTCCGTATGTTTCAAATTGCATATTTTGTTTATGTTCCTGCGATATGTGCTTGGTGGTCGTGCAGTTACCGTTTGTCTATTTATGCTATTAAAATAGTCTATGAACACCGACTCGCGATATTGTTTATGAATGTCAGCGTATTTTGTCTGAGTGAAGATGAGGCTATCATTCGGTACTGGCATGGATAAACAAGTTGTTGCCCACATTTTAATATATGGAACATGTATAATTTATAAGCTAATCATTTTCGTAATTAAGCTTCTTTTTAATTTAATAAAGCCAATGAAATTATTCAGCTATAGACAACGCCTTTCGTTTCGCCAACGGTGTTCTGATTAAGGTGCTTAAATACCACTTTCAGCAAAAATACTTAACAGTCAACACAGGTTTAAGTGTTTGTGTTACTCACTAGCCGGACAATTAAATAACCACCTTACAGATTTTCAATTGCATAAACTTCTTGATCCAGAATTAATTTTTGAATTCTTGCATATTTTTACACCCATTACCGAAGAAGAATAAGGGACTTATTCATGATTGCCCCTTCAGGAATCTTTTTATTTATATATTTTATGGTTTCATTTTTTTTATTTTTCGTTTCATTGTTCATTTGATATTTCTGCTAACTCCGACTGAATATAAAGGCGGTAAGTATATCTGATAATCGAGTTACTCTGAAACAAGTTATCTTGCATTTGTCA
>KN797219.1:45275-56646 GCA_000818775.1 Glossina palpalis gambiensis
ATTTTATGTTTTCGTTTTTTTTATTTTCCCGGTCGTTGTTATTTTGATATTTCTGCTAACTTCGATTGGATACATAGACGGTACGTATTTCCAGTAATCGAATTACACTGGAACGAGTTGACTTGCATTAGTGTAGATGTGTACATAAAGTTCTTTTAGGAATATTTTTATTTATATATTTTATGTATTCGTTTTGTTTATTTTTCGGTTCATCGTTCATTTGATATTACTGCTAACTACGACTGAATGTAAAGCCGGTAAGTATTTCTGATAATCGAATTACGCTGAAACAAGTTATCTTGCATTTGTCAAGATGTGTACATAAAGTTCCTTCAGGAATATTTTTATTTATTACTTTTATGCCTTCGTATTCTTTACATATCTGTTCATCGTCAATTTGACGCTCCTGCTAACTTCGACTTCATCCGTAGATGGTACGTATTTCTGATAATCGAATTACTCTGAAAACGGTTATCTTTCACTTGTGAAGATGTGTACTTACATAAAGTTCCCTCAGGAATAGATTTATTTATAAATTTTATGTTTTCGTTTTTTTTATTTTCCCGGTCGTTGTTATTTTGATATTTCTGCTAACTTCGATTGGATACATAGACGGTACGTATTTCTGATAATCGAATTAGTCTGAAAACGGTTATCTTACCTTTGTCAAGAAGTGCACTTACGTAAAGTTACTTCAGAAATATTTTTATTTGTAAATGATATGTTTTCGTTTTGTCTTTATATCGGTTCATCGTTTATTTGACACTCCTGCTAACTTCGGATGGATACATAGACAGTACGTATTTCTGATAATCGAATTAGTCTGAAAACGGTTATCTTACCTTTGTCAAGAAGTGCACTTACGTAAAGTTACTTCAGGAATATATTTATTTATAAATTTTATGTTTTGGTTTTTTTTATTTTCCCGGTCGTTGTTATTTTGATATTTCTGCTAATTTCGACTGCATATAAAGAGTGTAAGTATTTCTGATTATCGAATTATGCTGGAAGAAGTTATCTTGTATATGTCAAGATGTCCACATTAAATTCTCTCCGGAATATTTTTATTTAGATAAGTTGTTTTTTCGTTTTTTTTTTTTATTTTTCGGGGCGTGTTACGTTTAACTTGTTTCTACTTCTTGATGCTTTTTTAACTTTGAAAATATATGAAGGCTGTAAGTATTTCTGAGAACCAAATCAACCTGAAACAAATTTTCTGGCATTAGTCAAGACGAACATCTGAAGTTCTTTCAGGAATATTTTTATTTATATATTTTATGGTTTCCTTTTGTTTATTTTTCGGTTCATCGTTCATTTGATATTTCTGCTAACTACGACTGAATATAAAGACTGTAAGTATTTCTAGTATTCGAATTACACTGAAACAAATTATATTGCTGTTGTCACGATGAACATATGAAGTTACCTCAGGAATATTTTTATTACTAAGTTTTATGTTTTCGTTTTGATTATTTTTCCGGTCATTATTTAATTGATATTTCTGCTAACATCGACTGCATACATAGGGGGTAAGTATTTGTGATAATCGAATTACTCTGAAAACGGTTATCTTGCAACCTTCAACATGCACTATGTGTTCCTTAAGGAATATATTTATTACTAAGTTTTATGTTTTCGTTTCGTTTATTATTTGGTTTGTCGTTAATTTGCTATTTGTGCTAACTTCAACTGCATACTTAGTTCGTAAGTATTTCTGACTCTGAAAACGGTTATCTTGCAACTGTCAAGATGAACACGTAAACTTTCTGCAGGAATATTTATATTTATATATTTTATGTTTTCGTTTTGTTTATTTTTCGGTTCATCGTTCATTTGACAACCCTACTAACTTCAACTGTATACATAGATCGTAAGTATTTCTGATATTCGAATTACACTGAAACAGGTTATCTTCCATTTGTCAAGATGTGAACATCAAGTACTTACAGGAATATTTATATTTATAAATTTTATATTTTCGTTTTGTTTATTTTTCGGGTAATTGTTAATTTGATATTTCTGCAAACTTCGACTGAATATAAAGAATGTAAGTATTTGTGATAATCGAATTACACTGAAACAAGTTATCTTGAATTATTGAAGATGTAAAAATCAAGTGCCTTCAAGAATAATTTTATTTATAAATTTAATGTTTATTTTTCCGGTCATTATTAATTTGATATTTCTGCTAACTTCGTCTGCATACATAGGGAGTAAGTATTTGTGATAATCGAATTACTCTAAAAACGGTTATCTTGTAACGGTCAAGATGAACACATAAAATTTCTACAGGAATGTTTTTATTTATAAATTTAATGGTTTCGTTTTCTTTATTTTTCGGTTCATCGTTCATTTGATATTTCTGCTAACTACGACTGAATGTAAAGCCGGTAAGTATTTCTGATAATCGAATTCCACTGAAACAAGTTTCTCGCATTTGATAAAATATCTCCATAAGGCATGTTCACGAATATATTTATTTATAAATTTCCTTTTTATATATTTTTAACTCTCGGCTCATTGTTAACTTGACATTGCTGGTAACATTGCCGGACTACATATAAAGTGTGTATGTGTATTTTATTTATTTTATTTATTTATTTTATTTATTTATTTTATTTATTTTATTTATAAATTTAAAATTTTATTTTTTGGGTGATTGCTTACTTCGCCTTTTTGTTAACTTTTACTGCAATACAGGTCGTAAGTATTATCTGATAAGCAAATTCTTTGAAACAATTCTTCTTGTATTAGTTAAGATAAGAAAATGGAATTACTTTGCGGATAAACATATTTAAAAAATTTCGTTTTCAATTTTTTTTTTGTCTTTCTTTTCATGGTTAATTTGGTATTTCTGTTAATTTCGATTGCATATAAAGATCGGCGTAAGTATTTCTGGTAATCGAATAGTCTAAAATTTAGTCGAGATGTCCACATAAAGATCCTGCAAGAATAATCTTATATGTGAACACGGACCATTTTTGTATTATGCTTTGTCTTGCTATAATTTAAAACTTTCATCTTCTTTTCCACATGCAGTTTGTTCAAGGATGATGAACAGTACATTAGGTGGCACTGAAGGACATTATACCACACACATTGGAACCGCCACAAACGGTATGTATTCTCGCTAACTCCAGTTTAGAAACATAAACAATTTAATCAAAAAATTTAGATCCCTGCACTTTACCCGGACCGGAAGGGACTAATTATTATTTCAAATGGAACCACGGAATGCCATCAGGTATATAACGCACTTGCTCTGATTGAATCATGTTGGAAATAAGTTATACCTTTTAATATTTGTAGGTGGATTGGAATTTCCAACTCCCGAACCATTTTTTGCAAGTAAGTATGCACGTAATTTTTAATTTAAAAAACTTGTCTGCGCTATTGACTACACTGTAAAAAAGTTTCATAACATCCTTTAATATGTATAGCTAGGGATGACTGTTTGGAAAGTGTAATTGTTAACAAACTTGGCTACTACCTGTGGGTTCCTCGTAATTCTGACCAAGAAGGTATACATTTGTGTGAATTGAATTTTAATGCGAAAAACTCACCTCTGTGAAATATGTAGGTAAGTGCGTGAGTCCATCCGGGGATTATGTATGGTATCATGGACGATTACCGAAGGGTAAGTAATCGCACTAACCACAACTTCATTGGAATATAAAAACTTATGTCAGTTAATAAACATAGCAAAACGAACTCAACATTATGTGGCCCCTCCAAAGCCAACTATCCGTGGTACGTATTCGTGTTAATTGTATTTTAAATTAAAAAACTTATGTCTTCTGATGTGTATAGATTTCGTCTATCCCGAAAATAACGTAACTATGATGTCCATATTGGGTATGTAATCGCTTCGTGTTTTATTTTAAAAAACTGATGTCTTCTGTGGCACCAAATATAGGTCTGACACCGCCGCCGGACGAAGCATATACAGAGCGTGTATATGCTCCCCAACAAGGTATATACAAATTGTGATTTATGTATGTATTTGTTCTATTACTTATCTGTACCTCTTTGCGTGGTAACACTATGGATTATAAAAATTAGAAGCGGGACCGACGACTATTCCAGCCCCCCAAGGTATGTGTGATTGTGTAACATGATGCTAATGACTGCGAAAGAAGATAAGTCTTCATTAATTTATGTTTATCTCTTTACATGATAATACTATGCACCGTCCATTTTAGGACCTGAAGCAACTGAAGTAACTGTAGCGCCTATTCAAGGTATGTGCAAATTAAGTTTTGTGTATGTAATTAATATAAGACTTATACCTGTTTCCATGACAACACTATGGATTATACAAATTAGAAGCGGAAACGCTGATTATTCCAGCCCCCCAAGGTATGTGTGATTGTGTTGCACGATGCTTACAACCGCAAAAGTAGATAACCGTTCACTAATTTATATTTAACTTTTAACATGATAATACTATGCACCGTCCATTTTCGGACCTGAAGCAACTGAAGCGACTGTAGCCCCCATTCAAGGTATGGGCAAACTAAGTTTTGTGTATGTAATTATTGTGTCGCTTATCTATACCTCTTTACATGACAACACTATGAATCGTCCACATTAGGACCGGAAGTAGTGACCACTGCACCCATTCAAAGTAGGTAGAAATTTTGTTGCTGTCATCATATCTCTCAAAGAGCGTAAGCGTTAACTAATTTACATTTGTCTCTTTCCTTCGCGCTGCAATGGATCATCTTCAGCCGGTCCATATATACCGGCGCCTTCCTATTATCCGCCCTCGTACCTACCACCGGGGACTATGAGCGTGCCTAAAACAGTGAACATCTTCTTATAAACTTGTGCTTGGATTTATCGAATGTAATTTTTTTTTTGGTGTGGGGTTTATTAATATATGACAATTGTTAATCATTTTAAAATTATCAAAATGAAATCATTATTAATTATTAATTGAAATTACAATAAAATGAATTGTATCAGTCGGATTAGAGTATTTTTCGGGACAAAATAGTGGACAACGATCTGGTAAGGGCAATTGAAATTGTACAGTGACAAACTCAAATATAAATTTTAATTACTGATTATAATTGTGAATAAAAAGCATTATTTGCTGTTTTAAACCAATTTGAACTGAAAAGCCATTTGATATTATGTGAAAACGAATTCCGGAACTATGCAATGCTAACGAGAGATATTCATAGTCGTAAGTACTGCGGTCGAGCAGAATTAAATTCATAGTTTGTCTGGATGTCATAAGCTGAATTTCTCTATATAAATATTTTTGTGTTAGAATTATATATGAGCTTAAAAATGAAATCTACATTTCTAATATGCAGTTAATTCATTCTTTTGAATTGATTTTAAACTGATGAGGGACGCGTCAAAGAAGAAAATAAAAACCTTATACGAAAACAGTTGAGCAAGTGGTTGCGTCAAAACTTTCTAGGTTTTCTCATCGAAGTCTATAGTTAATACATAATGTATCTGAACATCATTCTATATTGTTTCCTATTTTTCAAGAGTCCAACGAGATATAATTTTTGTTTTGCTTTCTTTCAACTGTCACTTGAGAACTGCACGGATACATAATTTAGCCAAAGTTCTAAAAAGTTGAAGTCACTTTTTAAATCCACAAGTACGTGTTGCCTCCATAGGTCCCCCCCTAGGGGATCTTGTCGAATATATAGTCACCTATACACTCGGTCACACAGTGTGGGTCCGATTTCTTATTGTCCATGTCTTAATTAGAATAACGCATCACCGCTACTCATATTCTTTCTTTATATTACTATCTTTCACTTGTAGTAATTAGATAGCAATTGTGAGAGAGAGAGAGAGAGAGAAGAATGTTAAAGAAAGTTTGTCTGTATACAATGGCGATAGCTTTTGGCTGTAGGGAATGGTCATCGTCTCTTTGATTATCAAGCTAGTTATTTGAGCTAAAGTGTTTTTGACGACATTTGTAAGAAAATTTATGGATTGAAATGAAAATCAGTTTTGAGAATAAAATTATTCAAATTTGTGTGAATATAATAAGTAGACTAGTTTGAAAGGAAACGAAAATACTATTTTGCTAGCGAAGACCTAAATACCTAAAAGCTATTATTGTTTTGTTTAGGAGAAGGCGGAGAAACTGGTGAGAAGTCGAAGTCGTTCCTCGTTTTGACCTGATGCGTCCTTTGTCTCGCTGGCAGAGCTGTTATATTAGATTAGTGGCAATCTAAATCACGCTATTAAGTTGACATAATAAACGAGGGGTTTGGGAAAACCCAATCAGAAAACAGCTGCCATTCGATAAAGTTGGCCAAAAGCAACCTTGTAGGATGCACGAATCAGATACTTTATCGTCGTCCGAAAACTTGCGTTTACTTTCTCATTTATTTTCTTTTAAAATATGAGGGAGTTCAATAAAGGGACATTTGTGAAAGATAATAAGAGAGTAAGGAGAAGTCAGTATGAACGGGAAATTTTTTGCCAAAGTTAAAAATGTAATAATTTTTTTCTTCTTGAGAGTAAATGAAAATTTTAGTAATATGATTACAAGCGATTTTTGACTTGAAGTTTATGCAACCGTTAAAACAATATTCAATTCATCCATCAATCCATTAAAAAACAAAAAGAAAGTCTTGAGTAACAAAATGAAAAATTTGCCATCAAAAACTGTAGATTGACATAAATTGTATGCATTGATTCATGATGGTCTAAGGGTTGGTTAAAAAGTTTTGATAAATTCTTAATTAAATTAAAGGATAACAAAAAGCCTTTACTCTAACCAAGAGCTGAAAATATTTGGTTTCTTTGTCCGACCTGTAAGTCAGTCAGTTTGTATATTAATCTATTGGTCCATTATGTGATTTTCTTCGCCACTACTCATACAATATCCACGTATTGCTCACTGCATATACCGCTGTCGCAAGAATTATATGTATTTATGAATATGTGAAAGATAAAGTTTTTCGTCAAAATATCACTTATCTTGCTCATATGAATTTTCTCCATGCACCTATAACTTAAGATTTGGCTTCACGTTCACATATGTTAAAAGAATTCCTGTATATATCCATCACAGTAAGATTGGGGTATACTCAGTGTGTTTTTTTCCATAATGTATGTAACACCCAAAAGGAAGCTTCAGCGACCCTGTCATCACATTTTACATAGATAATCTTCACGTTTTATGTAATCTTCACTGTCTATCGCTTCATTTATCGTCTTTATTTTAGGTAACATGTAGTCTTATTGCATGTTATGTTCTTATTTTTAGAACGACACAATATAGTTAGATCAGGTGGATTCCTGTCCTTTTTGCATTTGATATCGTTAATGAGGACGAAAGGAACACAAATTTGTCAAATTAATTAATATTTTTAACCTTCTTTTACATTTTATACAACATGTACAATATTTTAAACAAAATAATTTAAAAATATAAAAATATTGTATTTGGTAGAACTATATTTTGAGATTGTGTAGAGAAACCTTTATAGTTCTTTCCTTTCCTTTTTAAAGACAAAAGAAAGAAATCACTTAGTCGATTTCAATTTCGTGAGAGAGTGGATATTAACAAATCTTCGCATTTCACTGTTTCGTTGGATTGTAGTTAACTTTCACAATCTCGTCTTGCGTATCTCTTGTAAAAAAACGAACACATAACAACATGTTACACTCCTTTTTTAATGGACGCCATTGCTACGTTGAAACCAGACTGACTCTTTTTCTCTCAACTGAATCTCAACCTACCTTATAAATTATGGAAAAATTTCAAGCTTTTTTTCCCTTTTTATAAATTCCTCACCCGTTGTTGTCAGTTGATATTTTCTACTCTAGCAATAGCATAAGATTTATAAAAAGAAAAGGACTGAATTTTGAATTTCGCTTTTGTAAGAGAATCAAAGCATATTTATTTTTTCTCTTCGCATTTAATTTATTTTGTTCCGAAAGAAGGCGGAACTTATTTAAAAATAAATGTGTAAAATCAAGCATCAGCTGATTGTATAATGCTTCTTCCGTTTCTCAGGCGAATGGGGTGAATTGCAAAAGCATCAACAACATAACACTAAAAGGCAACTTTCATAATGAAAAGATAAAAGATTGAATGGAAATGAAAATGGAAAGGGAATTTTCAAATAGCTAACTAATNAAAATCAAGCATCAGCTGATTGTATAATGCTTCTTCCGTTTCTCAGGCGAATGGGGTGAATTGCAAAAGCATCAACAACATAACACTAAAAGGCAACTTTCATAATGAAAAGATAAAAGATTGAATGGAAATGAAAATGGAAAGGGAATTTTCAAATAGCTAACTAATCTCAAAGAATAAGTTGTTAACCAGTAGAGTTATGCATCACTACGAGATTTCTCAAATTAGTGTAAGTAGACTAAAAAATACATGCTTCTGCATTAAAAACTAACGTAAATGCGTATTTGTATATAGGTGAGGGAGGTTATAAGGAAGGCATAATGGACCAGTTGAGTGCTTTTCTTTATGCACATCATCCTTTAAAGTAAATCGTATTTACAAAATATTAGATTACAGCTATTATATCGGTTTCTAGTCAAGAACCGTTAGGTTCCGTTCTTATGGAATGTTTAAATGTGAAACATTTACAGACAGTTGTCACGTTTCTTAACTGTCATAAAAAAGAGATTGATTTTGTTTTCTTGGAAAAACAAGAACAAAGAACAATAATAAGCTCTCGCTAAGGCATAAGACGCACAAAAACCGGATATATCAAGTACACGATGGATTCCGCATACCTATCATTTTAGATCAAATAAAATCTATACCATACAATGTGTATTGAATATAGTTTATATTATAACATATTATTATAATAGGGTTACAACTTTCATCAAAATATTTAAAAAAAGGCAACCGCAAGATTTAACATAAACAACATGGGCAGTTATCAGACTAACGGACAGGCATGTTTCAATCGATTTAGAAAATAACTCTGTTCGATTAATATAACGAAAATTAGTATTTAATGATATTAAATTGTTAAAATTAAAATAAATTTGCATTTTTTTTTTTTTTTTTTTTCTAGACTCATCTGCAGAATTGTTTTTTTTTTTGAAGATTCATTCGCCTTCAATGCACGCAATTGCGCAGTTTCGCGCAATGGAGCATAAGCTTAACGCAACTTCGTTTTCTAAATAAAATTTTGAGGGTTTTTGCTCATTGCTTAGAAATTATGCAAATTGAAGGTGGATAAGACAGAATATTTAAAATTCCTTTTTACTTTCCCAAGTAACTATATATCACCTGGCTAAAAATTTTTTGCTCACAATTGTCTTTTTCTTAAAACTTAAAACTTGCCACAAAAGAAATAAAAACGAAAGTATAATGAAATGCCGACCATTGAATATCTTACATTGATTGGCCTAATATCATTCTTCATTATTATTATTATTATTATTATTTTAATTTTAGACTAACGAAATGAATTCTTAGACTAAAAAAAGACATTGAGCACTAGCAACACAGGCTATCGGCTCCATTCTTCATTAATCTTATATAGGTTGAATAAAATCAATGCGTAGACAGACGTCAGACATGCAGACGCAGAGAGATGCTTAAATCGATTCAGAAAATAAATCTGAAAAAACATGTAAGAACGTGTAATATTCGATCGTCACAGAATCTTTTATACCCATCGCCGATCGAAAAAACGAAAAGATCTGAACAATCAGGCAGGCGAAAAGGTGCACAGGTGGACAGATCGACAGACGGGCACGCTTAGGTGCTTTCCTGAATTTGAAACTGCTCAGGAGTTTATATACTTTATCGGATTTTTTAAGATTGCATCTGCGTGTTATGAAGGGATTGAAATTAAATTAAATCGAAACATTACAATATTAGGTAGGGGGGATCCCATTTTCCCATTTTTGTACGTGTAATACAGCATTGCCAATACAATGTAAGTTCAAATTTTCGTAGATTTAGATTTTTGGTTTATGAATAATGAGCAAAGAAAAAATTTTTAATTTTTTTTGAAAAACAATTTAGGTGATACTGTAGGCGTGGCATTTGACCGGTTCGGACATGCTTAAATCGATTTAGAATTTGATGCTGATCGACCGTAAATATATATATATATATATATATATATATGTATATATGGACCGTCCTTCTGGTCGTTGACCTAATGAATACATTCCTTAATCTTCGATGACGGGTGTAAAAATCTAAAACAATATCTTGACTTTCACTCGTTCAGCATTTCTTAATCTTACTTCCCACGCGCACTTTCGAAATATTTTCATCTCGTTGTGGATGCCAGAATTACATAGAAACTCTGTTATTCGTTATCAATTTTCTTATTTCTTTCAAAACTTTTTATTTCATAAGTAAACCTACTATAGACAAAAAATCGGAAAAGAAATGCAGTGAAAGTGAAATCTTTCTACTTCGTATATGAGAAAACAAAAAAGAAATAAAAGAAACGGATTAACAAAATAAAATTCTCTATTCTCTGTCGCTATTACGTAGTTATAATGAGACGTGAAAGGTTAGCTACTGACATAAGAGAAAGCAATTGAATGTGGCGCTCGCTCTACCGCAAGTTTTGTTTCTTTTCGTCTTTTTTTTGCCTGCTTTTATACATACTAGCTTTTCGTATAAACACAGCTGCCGTAAAAATACGAGATAACTATACAAGCAACAGTGTAAGGGTTTCGCATTCTATCTACTGTATGATGTATGTTATGGGTTCAGTGCATATCCTATGTTTACATTTTCAAACAAAGAACCTGCTAAGGGCAAACAGCATAAAAATAAAAACACCCTGTAAATACAATAACAATTATTAATGTATGTATGCTAGATGAACTCATAAAATTGTATTTGATGCGGATGAAAACTAGAAACAAAACAACACTAGAAAGCAATGTAAATATTATTGCTTTATGAGAGTGGAAAGAGAGCGCGCGAAATGATTTAAGAGTTGAACTGTTTAACATAAGCTGAGCAACATTTTTTAAAAGAGAAGGTTATCCTCTTTTAAAATATTTAACTGGCTCTTAAAAAATATTGGTTTTAGCGGCACAATTGAATTTGTTGTCAAAAAATGATGTTTTTACTGAAGTGAAGATAGCCCCACAAGATAACCCACAGTTTTATGGTTCGTGTCTTCGCTAAACTTGCCTTTCCTAAGTTAGAATTTATTGCGAAATAAACAACAACAAAGTGAAATAAGTATTAAAATTAAATAATCTTAGCCAACGTGCACATATAAAACGTACTAAGCCGCTAATTACGAACGCACACCCAAAAGGCTGAGTGTCTTTATTCCAAGTTAAATATTGTGAACTTTACAACATAGTGGATTAATTTTTCTTTTCAAATTCACCGCGCCTACCTTATATTATTGTGTATCAAAAT
>KN797221.1:4514-20916 GCA_000818775.1 Glossina palpalis gambiensis
AAAAGGAGAATACACAAAAAAAAAGACACAAAAGAATAGTCGATACCATCACTAAACAAAGACTTTTCATGTTTGAAACATACAAAGGAAAAAAGGTTGAGAAAAAAAAAAAGCAAATATGGAACATAAAAAAAAAAAAAATTTATAATAAATAAATAAATAAATAAATAAACAGACAGAAAATATTTCGAAAAAAAGTCAATAATAAGTCAAAAAAGAGAAGTACGAGTGAAAAGTGTGACGTAAGAATTAAATGGTCGCTAGCAACTGCCTGTATATGCTTGTGTGCGCTCAAACAATTTGCAAATTGGCATATGTAATAAAAGCATGTGTGTAAAATTTAATAAAGAAAAGAGAAAATATTAAAAGGTACAGGACGAAACTAAATTGTTAACCAATTTGCACTCAGGAACAAAACAAAAAAAGGAAAAATTAATAAAGAAAGCGACCACGCATACATTGAACGATTCAAATAAAAGGAGAGAAAAGAGGAGAAGGTGAGAATGACTCGTGGGAATAAACTACCTAAGCGTTACGGTCAGGTGAAGGTCCAAAAAAAAGAAAGGTGAATTATATACCAAATTGTCTTGAATAAAGTTTATCATAATATTACGAAAACTGAAAATAAACTTAAACCGTCATAATATTTGGCAGATAAGACCCATATAAAATTGGAAGGAACCGAAACTGATTAAAGAAAAATAAAAGAAAAATTGATGTGGTTGTAAAGGCATCAAAAGGAAAAGTACGATCGAAAGTGTGACGCAAGAACTAAATAATTGATAGGGATTGAATGTGTGTATGCTTGTACGTGCGTGCAAACAGTTTGCGAATACACATATACAACAAAAGCATTTGTATAAAATTTAATACAAAAAAAAAGGGGAGAAAACTACATATGAAATTTATATGCGCAAAAACAGAGGACAAAATCAAATTGTTTACAAAGGCTAAGCGAAAGGCTAATAAAATGAAAGAAAGATGAAGAAAGTGACACCTACCCCATGTTAACAAGTGTACACCAGTACACCCACACAGGACGATTGCGGTCAATCCTATACCAACGATAACAACAATCACCACAACAGCAGCAATAACAATAACAAACCAACAGCTAGACCCTTCAGAAGGAAAAAACCGAAACAGATCTCGCCGGGGAAAGAAACGGAGGAAGCAGAAATTCTTTTTCGTTTTAACAAACATAAGTAAACAAACATTAATTGTTCTATCTTTTTAGGTGCCTAAGTCAACAGCAGCAACACTCTCATCAGCTCCGTCATCAGTCGGTCCACCAACAACAACCTCAACAGCAACGACAAGTACAATTGCAGGCAGGTCCGGTGCACTTAAGCCACCCGACAACTGCCAGCCAACCTTCAACGCATTACCAACCCTATCAACAGCGACAATACCAGCAGTAACCCCACCATCGTCAGCGCATTCCCACTCCAACCACAGCAATAACTTCAAGAACTTCATCACGCATCAGAATAGCAGCATATACAACAACAACAACCATAATCTCACCAAACACCAAGAACAACCAGCGCAACTACAGCAACAATTGAACAACTGAATATTAACGATCGGACAGCACAATTCTAAGTTATTGTGAAGGTCGAAATTCCAAAAGTCAAGCAAAATAAAATGATCACGCTAAGTTATAAAATACACGAAATAATAGTAATACTGTGAGAAACCAGAGTGGTTCAATGATAAATAGTAGGCTAAACGAAAAATAGCTGCAATTAATAACAAAGTTCTGACTCAAAGAAAAGGAAACAGCCTACAGCCACACAGTTAAAAATTTTTTTTAAAAAAATAAAAGTTAAAAGAAAAAAATTACAAGGTTAGCGAGTTTCCCTCCCCCTTTAATGGAAAATTTAAATAAAAAAAAAAAAACATACCCAAAGGGATAATCTTCTGCAAATTTTAATTATAATGTCTCATAAGCTTTTAGAAAGATTTCTTGCATTTACATGTACTAAGAAATGTAACATGCGAATGACCTGCATTTCTTAGTTGCAAGGCCAAAGGTTTCACGCATCCCTGTACTAAAGGGATAACCGAACTTACATTTCGCAAATAAATTTCGATCGTGTTTAAAAATCTGTAGGCCGTTTTTAGAAGTCCTTCGGTTATAAAACAAAATTACAGCAAGCTCTGTAACCATTTACATAATATCGAAAACCAAACCTTTAAACTCGAAATACGGGCGAAGAAGCAGTAACCACCTCGTTGGGTCATATACCACCGTTCAAGATTTGGTGGAAACCTTCTTGTCACAGTGCGACCCCAAAGGTCGTGTGAAACTTTCTGAAGAACAAACATAAAATCACAAATGTGGTTGGTTAACACATTGATCGGAAATTACTGAGATTTGAAAATAGATCTAGTTTTTCAAACAAGTGATGCAACTCCGTATTCGTAATTTAAAGATTTCATACAAATTGAAAAGGTAATACGAAATTTATGGTAGAGGTTTGCTTTATCAATAAAGCAAATCATCCTCAAAAGGGAAAAAACAAAACGATAAATAAATAGATACCATAAGTGAGGTTGTAAAAACGGTTTGAGGAACTAAATATTTCAATAAATATACCGCCACAGCCAAAATAAATATAAAGGCACTTTATTGCATTATACGAATAAGCGTTACAAAGTAAGGTAATAGGGAGAATAATCAGTAAAAGGAAACCAGAAGAACAAATATATTGGTGGTCACTAACTTAGGAACCATATGCAATCTATCATTCTGAAATTTTGAAATTATACAAATAACAATTACACAAATACTTAAGCTATTAACCCCCATAGAAAATTGTACGGGCCAAACAATAATACAAAAAAAAACAAACAAATAAACCACAAATAACAAAAACAACAATAGCAAAAAAAATTCATGAGAGAAATAATATAAATAAAGAGAAAAGAAGAAACCATTCAAAAGAAAAGAAAAGAGAATATCAGAGCGCCCAGGGCAGTTCCATTATTGTTTAATTATTTGAATTACTAAACCTAGTTAAGCTAGCATAAGCCATCCCACTGGCCAACAACACCATGCAATCACCATTTTACGAGATGCACGCCGGTGACAAAGCCCCAAGGGGATTCCTCGAGACCCGGTGGAGGCCCCGAGATCCAAAGTTCAACACGAGCAGCTCAGCATCGGCTGCGACAACGGAGGAACGTGAAACGCCAAAATCAATAACTCGGATGGACACTCGACGCTAGTTCGCGCACTAGCGGCGCTGTCGCTCACCGAGTCAGACACCCAGCAATGCCACCGAGTAGTCGTGGAAGATAACACGACCAGCAACCACGCCGCCACCACCGTGCACGAACGGCAACCATTGGCCGCCGCGCCTCATCCCATCGCCGGAAAACTATCGCCACGCCCACGGACACGAGTAAAAAGGGGCCAGCAAATCTCACAACAATTAAGAGACATGTCGCGGTCGGTACAGCAAGCCGCAGCCTCGCTGCAAGGCGACATGCAAGAGGAATTCCGCCGACAGCCACGCCGATTCGAGGAAGTCTTCTTTTAGGGAAGACGACGGTATCGGCTTATCCTTAACTACCGCCAGGAGTGGAGGGTTATAGAATTACCCTGGCTTCCACCCGCCATGCGCAGCGCTACCCGCCCCAGAGATCCCGAGACACAACGCGCATTATCCTGCGGGGTACATCTGTGCCACAACCCTGCCAAGGGCCTGTCAACCCAGATACGCCCATAGCGGCCAACGTTGGCCTCCCTGGCCAATGGCGATTTAATGCCGGAAAGCCAAAGGTACACCAAAGCTGACGTGATTAATGGCCAACGATCCGAGCGTTCAATAAATAAGAAAAAAGTGAAAAAAAACACCAGTTTTTGTATGAATTATGATCAGAATAGATTCTAAAATTACTTCAGCTTCCATGAATTATGATTGGATGCGAAATTGATAATGGTCATGAAAATGTCTTCTTGTATTATATTGCTTAAAATATGGCTTTGAAGTTAGGCAGATTATACTTGTTTTTTTAATTTTTTCTCTTTTTTTGGCTGTTTAAGAGGAAAAAAAACTGTAAAGAAAATCAACACCTTACCTTTTTTATTAAAAACAATGATACATAAATATTTAATAACATTTGTATATGTATATATAATAATTTATCATAATGATACCGATGGAAACTCAATATATGAAGCCGAGATTGAAGATATTTATACAATAATGGAGACCAACAACAGTTGGTTCGGCTTTGAGCTCCTGTCAATTGGCGGTGATTATGAAGCACTGGTGGAATACGTTTGCGTCGCTGGAATGATACGGCTGAAGAACTGTAAAGCTTTGGTAATAGTCGGTGGTACGGCGAATGATGCGTAGCCTCTCCGCGCCCAGAATCCAGAACTGGGCGAGTTTATTTACGATACGGTTACGGAAGAGTCAAATTCGGGGTGATTTCTCAATTTATGTCGGTAGCCTTCTAATATATGCACATAATCGTATACCAGCAATGTACTACTTATGCTATCGTCTGCCCGCCTTCTATTGTAGATTTCATTAATAAATTTATTTGTATATATATATAACTAACTTATTTACTGTATAAAAATAACCTGAAAAGAAAAAATAAGAAAAAACAATTATAAACCTTGCATAAACAACCAAAATATTCTTCTTATAGTTCTTATCTACTGGGTCTACGACTCTCTGTTATAATATAAATGAAACAACGAAAAAAAAAATTTTTTTTTTTCAATTCAAATTTATTTGTTATTAATTTAAATTTTTTACATTGTTTAAATATATACTATATTCTAAATGGTACTTATATGCAACACGATGTTTCTACATGGTGCAGCTTTGAAGACTTTTTACGACACTTTGTGGAAATTTTCAAATCATACGGTTTGGCTTGCATTCAACAAATTTTCGTGTTTATTTTGTACTGCTTTGTTGTTCGGTTTGAAATTTTGGCTTATACTCGCTATTATTTTGTAAGACATGAGACACAATCAACAAATACAATTTATTTTCAATTTAAAATGTGGTTTTCAAATCAATCATTTAGCCAAATATTTAACTGCGGCAGTGTAGTCCACCTGATGATGATCATCCCTTGAAACCCATTTTTTTCATTCCTTATTTTAATAATTAATCAAATACATAATTTGCTTTTACATTAGTTTGTGTATCGTTTTTCATATATGTATTGTTAACATTTATATTGATTTCTTTATTTTCACTTCATATACCACATGATTTTGTTTATATTTACATCGATTTTCCTATTTTTGCTTATTGAAAAATACGGCCAGACGGCTTCCTATTATGTTCACCACTTCGAGCTTCTTAACGCGAAAAACGGCGTCACAATGAAGTTTCGGTTATATTACGTAGCCTGGAACAGACATTTAATACTTTGCACACGAACGGCGCCCGAGAGGCGCCATTACTATTTTTGATAATATTGTACGTTAAATTGTGCATGCGTTGTAAATTTGTTTATTTGGTGTGAGATTAGTCCAGTATATATCAGGTGGACACTTAGATCATTCAGTCTGAAGGCTATAGCGTTTCTGGCCAAATCGTAGCAAAATTTTTGATGGTCTGTTCAGTGAAAGCACTGATAAGCAAAACCGAAACAAACGTTTTTGCTATTCTGTTAAGCGAAAGCATTAGTAATTAAAATTAGTTTTTTATGACTTATGGTCATAAAAACATACATATGATGCAAAAAGGGGAAAAAAAAAGATTGTAGAATGTGCTCTAACCGAACGAAAAAGAAGAGCGGAAGACGTGAAACGGTGTATTACTATGACACATGTCCTGAAAAATCTTGGATACACCTTGAAGAGTGTTTCCTCTAATATCATACTTTTTAATATTAAGATATTATGTTTGTAGTATGTAAATAAAAATCAAGAATGTCAATAAGCTACTTTTATTTAAAATTCTTATGTTTGAAGTGTTACAATTTTTTATTAAAACTACTGTCGAGTAGCTGAATACCCATACTTAAAAATGGTTCGGGTGCAAAGAGTTAATTGTAAATTTTATAAATTTATAAGTCATGTTTATAATATATACAACATGTATAAACATTTACAAAATAATTTATCCCCATTTTGTGGAAAATGAATAAATGAAATGTAATTTTTACATCAGGAATAGATTTTGAAGTATCTCTCTTCTAAAACCGGAATAGTCTTCAGGCTATCGTTACGTCAGAATACAAGAGTTATAAATTACACATTGGTGACTTGTTAAAGACACATTTTCTGATAAGAAAATAAGAGAAGCTGAAGGAACAATTTTGCATCATTTGAATTTATGTACTTTCATAACAATTATTGAGCAACAAAAGTGTGTAGCACTTAGAGCAAATCATTGGTATCACAGAATTTTAAAAGAGATCAATATTTTCTATTTTCTTTAGAACTTTAAATTGATGTCGGACGTTATATTGACACCTTTTATTTTAAGCCCTATTCTGACCTTGAGTAAAGCCAATCATAACCCTAGCAGCAGTTTGGTTTTGGTAACAGGAAAACCAAAAGTCTCTGAGATTTTGCTAGTTTTTCTATTCCGGATTCATTTCCCTGTGTTCATTTCTCTTTAATGCACTCAGACTAATCGCTAAAGTAACTTCAATCTTCGTCATCAATGAATCGTAGCTTCTGCGTTATATGATTTAATTGGTCACGATTGATAAAATTTTAGACATCGAATCCTAAGTATATTGTGTCTGGTGGTGCCAATAATAGATTAAAGGTGTACAAATCTCGAAAAGCCTTAATTAAAGTTGTTAATTTGGATACCAATAGAAGACAGTAGTAAAACCTTAAATTTTCAAATTTGTGTTCTTAGAAATTAAAAACCAAAAAATATTATTGTATATAAGAAAGGTAAAAAAAGAAAACAAAAATAGTTTGTAACTTAATGGAAGCCATTTACGTCGTGAAACTGACGAAACGTCACTTTTCTTTTTAAGCACTATTTCCATGAGAAGCTTATTCTTGTACTTGTACACATGAGAACTAAATCGAAAAAACAATGATAAACAATGAAGATCGTTTGCTTACGAGCCTATTTTTGAAACCAATTTCATACTGTTATGAAATACGTATCACTGGATCGCGGATATTTTATTCAAGAGAAATACACTTCAAAGTTCTTTTATTTACAATTATATTTCTTTAAATGCAGGATTATTTACAAATTATTTTTGGCAATACTTTCGACTGCTTAACTCTAATATTATTTTTCTACTCTACTGTCTTTCACAAATATTCTATTTATATAGATTTTTGCTATCATATTACTAGTACCTAATTTTATGACTTGATTTTTAATTCGTTAACCTGCTTTTGTTGGTAACCGTTTTCATCGGCCTGCAGATGCATGACACGCCTGCGAATATGCACTTTGTAGTTACCTGTCTGCTTTTCCGCTAATCGCTTACATCGGTCTGCAGCTGCATGACGCCTCGCAAATGTACATTTGAATTCTTTCCTCTTTAAGGAATTTATTATTTTAGAAAATGCCTTAGCTGGAATCAACTAGATTTGGGATTTACGTAACAGTCCACGGAAACATGCAGTAGTTGTATTAGATGGTTTTGCAGATTTCCGCTTAAAACCTAATTTAGCGCTAGTACTAGATGAAATATTCTTCCTTTCTAGATTTCTCTGATGGAACTAGCACAATTTATTATAAAAAATTACCAATAATTATTTTTTTATTATAATTATTTATATATTAATTATAATGTAATGTCAGCCAAGCAACTTCATTTCTTCGCTTTGCGGACCCGTGTGTCAACCCAGCCATGCCGCAGAGATATAAACAATTGATAATTAAAAGGTGCCTTCTCTGGTGGATACGTTGGATGTGGGAGAACTTCCCATTCCAGCTGTGTTTAGTAGCCTTTTCAGCTATTGAAATATTTCTGAGCCTATGTGGAAAGGCTTCAATTTGAAGCTATTTCGGTTCAAGCTTCTCTCAAGTGGTTAACGTCTCTCAAGAATCTTCACAGTCGATTGGCTAGATGATCATCCAGTTGCAAGTTTTCAACTTTATAAATAAGCGTCAAGAAGGTAGTCAACACGCTGTGTCTCACACTCCGCAGACCTCGAAGAAATTAATTGAATATCTGGTTCTTAGAATGACTAACCGACTCCATCGAAATTCAGATGACCTTCTTGACATGAAAAGAGAGAAAAACGAAAAAAACGCATGTACACAGCTAGCATAGAAGCACACCCGCAGCAGGTTGCAAGTGAACCCATAAACCATTGCAAATATGCATAAGCTTGGCAACCAACACGTTAACAACACAATATTATTTTAAATAAAAAATGAGATATTAAGAATGAAATGTTAATTTAAGTACGACGTAGGTAAATCGCGCATATTAAGCAAAGTTGCTTTAATAGACTTTAAAGGGTCTGATAAGGAGAATAAGTGATAGACATCATTTAGGTTTCTGCAAGCAACTCTGAGCGGCTTAAAAATCTCATAATTGTATTTACATTGATTAAGCTTAATCATGCTAAACTGCCTAGAGAAGTAGTTAAGGATTTAACCTTATCTCACCAAGTAATGTGGGCGAGTCAATAGTACCATTTATTACGTTGATTAAGAAGGAGACCCCAAGAACAAATCTACGTTTCTCAAGTGACGATAAAGATAATAAAAGCAACCTATATTCATAGGTATATCAAATTTATAAATATGTAATAGCGTACTTAAATATATTATTATTATTATTAGTTCATGGATCGCGTATCGCGTGTGCTAAGCATCGCATCACCGAGTTAGACTACAAAACATTGGAATGCGTGTAATAGCTTTTTATACATCATCGTATCTCCTGATAATATAGTCCTTACAAAGTTATAGTAATAAAGCAGCCTGTACAACAGAAAAATCAACTGTATGATATTTAATATCCACATTATCATCAACACTAGCTGCCGCTATACCATCACCATCATCTTCTACACCCTATGCATCCTCAGTTCAGGTTTGTCTTCGTTAATTATTTCTTACGTATCAGCTCATAATATAATGATTACATACGAAAAATACTAAAAAATTTATTAAACATTAAAAATGATAAAAAAGAAAAATCATACTATATGTAGCATTTTCTATTTACATGTGATTATTTTCTGTTTCTGAGCGTTCAGCAACTTCTTATCTATTTCTTTCTTATTCCACAACCTTTACCAATGGTTTTATTAAGGTAAAAGAAGTAGAATTGAGGGATCATAGGACCCAATTTTGGCGTTTCTCATAAAAACCGTGAGCCGATGGAGACAATAGTTAGGGCAGGGTATCTAGTGGCTCTATCTTTGTAATAAAAAGTTTTAGTAACAGTTTTTAAAGGAACAATAATTTACAATTTAATTATTTTTACAGTATTCTTAACTCAACTTTCTTTTCGACTTAAATTTTCTTTGCCAACTCATTCATTCTTCTCAAATATTGTGCTTATGTAACCAAGTTATCATAATTGATTTGTTTTCCGCTAATCTCTTTCGTCGGCCGGCAGCTGTAGGACGCGCCATGAGTGCGCACTGAGTTTCTCCATTTCTCAGATATTTATTTTCTGCGAAAATCAATTAGTTGCCATGAAACTAGAATCGGGATTCCCACTCATTTCATTTGACGTGTTTCTTGCTCACATTGGTGGTAATTTGTGCTAAACTATTTGACATCAATGCACTCAATGTCGAGCACAATAAGTGCCCTTTTACTTTGTCAGTTATAACTGTCTCAAGGCCGTAGAGCAGAACTTTGAACAATTTTATTATTTTTACTCTCGTGAGTAAAAAATTGGTACATTTTATGTTTAAAAACCAAATTCCTTGGACGCAGAGGTTTTGTGCACATTTCCAAAAATGACAGTTAATTCACAGAATCGGGAAGGGGTGACGTGCTAACTAAGGTGAACAACTCGAAAACAGCTGAAGAGTTCATAAGTCCAAAAAGTTTTTGTAAGTGTTCTCGTAGAAATTATATTCAGCTTAACTTGTCTTATGGCTAAATTTATTATAAAAAAATAGCGGATAACACGAAAGGGAAACACGTGAATAATATCCATTTTAGCCGCCATGGACTTATCGAAGACTTTAAATCAAAAAAATTAAAAATGGAAAACCAGTAAACTTGAAAGCAGCCGTCATCACATTTAACAAAGTGGACGATCCATAACGCATAAAAGCTGCCTACAGAACGCATTCTATACACGAACAGATAAATAATACTCTTAAATGCAGGAACTGTCACATGTCTTATCATACCAAATTCACCGCAAAAGTATAACTCTTTCCGCGACGTGTGTTCAACGATCTCTACATGATATTTGTGATGAAAATTCCGCGATAACTGCAGCGTAGACATGCATACTTCTTGTGATCTGAAAAGACCTAGCTCTTTCAAATATAAATCAGTCTTTAAAATCAGCTTACCGTTGCGCTTCACGTGACGCACCAACAAACCTTCACTTCCACATTCACCACCAATGCTGAAACGCACATGAAATTGGGTCAATGAATTGACGGAAATACTTTCGGGCGATATCCACTAATTTTATGTTGTTAATGCCCACAGTACACTTTGGGGTTGCTCCTCAGGCTCCCGGTTAGTTTGGGAGGAGTTTTGTGAGGGTAGGACTTCAGTAATTTTGAACGACGGCTCTATAACGTTGCTTAGAATCCATTATCTACTTGCGGCCATCAATACTTTCCGAATTACATCCTTCGCATGGATTAATTAATAAGCCCACTACTAAGCCCGTAGAATATATAGCCAGCACACCTAGGTAGACAAGGAATTGTGGAAAATATTTTTGATTACATTCTCCTACACACTTCCTGGGATTATTTTTCGGTTTGGTACAACTTCATGGAATTATTTTTCAGTTTTGTTTGAGTTTGACACAACTTCCTGGGATTATTTTATGCAGAGATAAATTATTTGTAGAACTGGATAAAAATTCAGCTGATGTGGCCGCAGAAGATGCTATCCTTAATGAAATGTTAGAAATTGTAGATTCAAAATACTGGCGGCGCAATTGTTAACTACTATCTGTCCTTTCTCCTTTCCCAGTGCAGGCAATCAAAGCTTAAAAAAAAATAATAAAATGGGTTTTTCTTTCCTTGAAACCCGATAAAAATTTTGATTTCAATTCGCAAGAATTCCTTCTTTTGTTTCTGCATTACTTTCTTCTTCAAATATATATAGTTATGAAATTCGCTTTTCTAAGATACAGTCCGCATCACTGGATCGCGGATATTTTGGCCAAGAGAAATACACTTCAAAGTTCTTTTATTCACAATAATATTCTTTAAAATGTAGAATTCTTCACAATTTTTTTTTTTTTGGCAGTACTTTCGACTGCTCAACTCGAAATTTTTTTTCTACCAACTACTCGCTTTCACAAATATTCTATTTATATACATTTTTTCCATCATATTACTAGTGCCTAATTTTATAGTTTCATTTTTAATTAGTGAACCTGCTTTTCTGGTACTCGTTTTCCTCGGCCGGCAGCTGCACAATGCGCTTGCGAAAGTTCACTTGAGTTTTCCCTCTCTGTTCTTCCACTAATTGTTTTCATCATATATTTATAAGCTTAAATACTCTAAAAAAAACTTAGCATTGTTATTAATTAAATGCATCTTGAATTGATTAATTATGATCATTTTTCTTCATACTTTATAGTTTTATTTATAGAGGAATAAATTTTTATGTATAATCGATTCTTTTGCTCGCTTATATCTACTTTCTCTCGTAAAGATTTCTTATCAATAAAACACTAAATAATGTGATCTATTTGTACCAGAGCAGCGTATGTCAGCATAGGGAAGGGAAGATTATGACAATAAGAGACAAGTAAGTAATTTTTTGGTTTAAATACCATGTTTTACCGCATAGGAGTTGATAGGCAAAAGTGCTCTGGTCGATATCTGGAGAAATTATTTTATATGAGAACTCCAGAACTTTTGTGGAATTTGAATTAATTGCTTTAATTTGTGAGTTATGCCCAGAGGTGTTTTTACATGCGTCCATTGAGCGTTTATTCATGCCAGCCGTCCTGGATATTGCTGAATTATTTGTGTAACGATGTGTTTTGAATGTACATTATGTATCACATCTACCACAAAGCCCCCGGTGGCTCTGATAGCGAATGAGGTTGCTGCTAGTTACGGGGTAATGAGTATTTTAGCATATTCATTTAGCATTGTCATCAAGCTTACAATATTTGTACTTTCCAGGGCTCTCTCTTCAGCCATGTGCAACGTCTTGTCAATTGCTGTCATTATATCATTGAATGAAGGCAACGAGAGTAAATTGCTCGGCTTCTAGTGCTCACTTGATGATACCGGTCAGCGCATGAGTTGTATCGTGGTGGATTTCTCGTTTTGGTATGCAAATTCGTACTTATGCACCTTGTCGGCCTGACTTTTACATGGGCTATGCCGATAAAATTAAGTAAAGTGTTCTCCATTGCTTTGAGAGGAAAGGAAATGCGACTAATGGTATCCTATGATTGTCATGTGCTTGGAAGTTGACACGGCCCATTAGGAATATCCGTTCCACACATAAGATTTCGTTCGCAAAACTGCGATACTGCAGGTCGACATATCCCTTTCCCTTAAATGCACCAATACGTACTCCGTTTCTGCGGGTTTCAGCTAAGGCTTTTTGAAGCCGCTCTGTCTCTGGAGGATTATTCACATCCTCGCAATGCTGACCCAAGACGGCCCGCTTTGACTATTCCTGCTCAGCATTATATGCAGCGAGAGCTTCCTTGTAAATCCAAAGAAATCCCTGAAAAATTTTTGGCCTGAGATCTGAGATTTGTAAGGCTCTGATTCCATCAAATCACGATATTTCTGCATTGATACTTCTACCATTTCTATGTAGCGTCATTTGCCATAACGAACACGAATACACCTTATCTGAATATTCGGTATGATGTTACGAGGTCTTGCACCTTGAATGAGTCGATTTAGAGCAACTTTTCAAGGTTCAAGGTGTCTCCCGGTCTAATAAATTTAGTATTTGCTCAGGGTTTATAAGAAAGTTAGCTGAAAGATGATAAAGTTGGAGTACTTTCAGTGTTTATTGCTCATTGTTTGGTTGTTTTTGAAAATTTCGAATATGAATAAAATGTTAGAGAAATGAGACGCTTGTTTGGCACCATAGAAAAGACTTTGAATAAAGAAGTGAAGTTTGAAAGTAGAAAGATGGTAGGTATGCGCAAGTAGAATATTGGAATATATTCTATTTAATCAATTTTACGATAAAGGCTTTTCCCAATATCTCACGTCTTTTTTTCAACTGTATGTAGATCAATGATTGTTAACTTATACTTTCGTAGGGCAGAATGGCACCAAGAGCAAAACGTAAAAGCTACCATTCGTTGTTTCGATTCTAGTAGGCGCATGTGATATTTGTAGCCTGGTGTGCAGACCACAGATGAATATTCCAATATTGGTCGAACGAAGGCAGTGCGCAAACGTTTAGCATCATGGATAACTCTCTAGTTATTCAATCTGGTTAAATTTTCTTGTAGCTTGTAAAGTAAATGAAGTGCATTATGGTCAGCCATGAATAGATATAAGCTCTAAAGTTTTTAATTTTAATGACGTATCATTAGCCACACATCATAAAAATAAATTGTTTAAAGGTCGTTATTCCACTGAAAATTTAAATATTTTTTTTTTGCTTTTTTTAATAAAAATATAAACGATCACTTCAAAATCATATTATGTTTGAAACATTATCCATATGCCTGCGCCGCGCACGCAACCACACTGTGCGCCCTCGCGCCGAGGCGGTACACAAATAAACGTGTCGATTTGGCACAATTAAAAAGTTCAAATTCATTTGATTGCTAGTGAGGGAGAGACTGAAATGAAAGAGAGAAACACTTGTAGAATATATAGAAATAATGCATAGTAGTTCAGTTCGAAGGGAGAAACTCAAATGAAAGAGCTAAACACTTGTAAAATGTATAGAAATAAAGCGTCGTAGTTCAGTTTGAAAGGAGAAACACTTATGTATTGTATAGAAATAAGGCGTGGTAGTTCAGTTCGCAAGGAGAAACTCGAACGAAAGAGAGAAACTAATAGAAATAAAGCATATATGAAGATTTTACTTCAGCTCTATCGGAATAGTAAGATGAATAGTAACGGATGACCCGAACGACCGAATACCTTGAACAACATAGCTTCCACTTCATGGTCGGGTCTGACACCCACATCCTCCATTTGTTCTAATAAATCTATTGTATACTGTTGTTGTATAGGATAGTGCATAAAGTCCGGTTAAACATATTACGTGGTATAGATTTACTTAAGGCCTTGTAGACGTCGAGGTTGCGTTCAACTCTAAATTCTGCCAAGTGCTTCATGGCTGCATAAATAAATTCTACATGGTTTCGACGGCGTTTATCATGCTCGCTAAAGATATTCACCATATTCATAAAGACATCTTTGGTTTACTCAGAGGCTTCGGCAAAAGGATTTCTTAAGGCTGGCACAAAACTTGTAGATGTTTTTTTTCGTCGTTCTTCGCTGCCTTGTTTTTTACGTTGTTATCGGTAGGAATCCGATTCTGAATTTTCACCCTCTGACTCTTCCTTTTTCGATTTCACTTCGTTACTGTAAGTTTTCCAAGTTATAACACAGCTGGCAAATGAATTGTTACTATTGCTAAACAAACCCTTTAATTTTCTTATCATCTTTCTAATATAAATACGAGAATTTGTGCATTTTTTCAGCAATTTTTCACAAATTTAATTCAAAAGATTTACCCTTGTCTTGAATTGCTATTGCAACACACCGATCGTGACTGACTGCTAGAACATTTGTATCCAATTCATTCCAAGTTCATTCGTTGTTGGCGTGCAGAGACAACAAAGAACAATGATTGAAAGTAGAGAGGCTAGCAAGCTTATAGTAACACGTTTCCACCAAACTTACTATACTCCCAACTATTATCAACTACATCATGAAAATCGCACATTCCAACAGATATTAGTGAAATTGGTATGAAGTTACTTAAGTCATTTAGGTCTTTACCTGCCTTAGGAATGGGAACTATTTTGATGCATCGCAAATCTGAGCGTATAAAGTTAGTGGGCAAGCAGTTGTTAATTGTATGCAAGAGAGTGCTAAAACATCCTCCAGACAGTGCTCTGAGCAAGTCATACTTAGCGCCATCACAACCTGCAGCAGTATGGATCTCGATCTGGAATGTAAAACATACATTAGCTCATCCAATGAAAAGGCTGTGTTGTTGAGACTACTAAAAGGAATTGAAGGTACTGCAATCGGATTGACACTTGGAATATGGCTTATGAGCATATCCATGTATCTTTTATTATCATGGTCATTCCACACAGCACAACTATTTAATTTTTGACTGATATGTCGATGACCGTTGATGTAATTCTAGAAAGAACGTAGGTTACCATTACCACATAACTCTTTAGTCGCGATAGCTCTAAGTGTCCTTTTCGCCTTTCTAAGTGCAGGTCAGTGTTTTCATATATTCAATGTAGCTGGCTGGATTGGCACATTTACCCATTTTTTTCCTTGCAGTTTGGTATTAGCGAAAAAGTTTCACCAAAGTTTAGGCGAGAAGGACTCAATGTCAGGAAAATTGTTTCTAGCAGACCTAATCGCCAAAAGAAAGGCACTTTGAATTGATGATAAATCGGAAGCAAGATCAACTTTAGAAAGGCGGTCCATAAACAAGTTGCGTGAAATGAAATTTTCTATTTTCTTAACGGAATAGTTGCGATTGTGGAATGAAATGGGAGAGTGCTGACTTTTGACAATGGAAACATTGGATCCGTTCCAATTGAATGTTAAAATAGTTGAGTTAGAAAAGGTTAAATCCATTACACTGCTCGCCGTGCAACCACTCCGGTTGCAGTGAAAGGTAGTATTACCATTACTTAAGACATTAAAACTGCTGGAATTCATGGCATTTACAAGGTTCTTGCCTTATACATTTTATGATTTTTATTTATTTATTCTACTTATACAAGAAACTCAACTAAAAATTTTGATATTCGAGTTCAATTGACTCTTAAAGTAAATCTTAAATTAATTAATATTATAACTTAGTATAGGCACAATAAAACAAATAAGAAGGGGATAAAAGAAAAAAAGCAAGTACACAACTAGCATAGAGCCACACCCACAACCGGTACAGCACCAAATTGCGACTAAAACCCTAAGCCATCGCAAACATGCATAAGCTTGGCAACCGATAATAGTTAACAACAATTCATTTTCGGCTCATCGTGACATTTTAATGTTAAGAGCTAGTTTAAGTACGCCATAGATAAGTTACGCGCATTAAGCAATGTTGCTTTAATGGACTTT
>KN797222.1:15830-40351 GCA_000818775.1 Glossina palpalis gambiensis
TACAGTCCTGACTTGGCACCAAGCGATTATCTAGGGAGGATTGTGAAAATCGACTACTAGAGTTTTTTGCAAATAGAGACCAGGACTTCTATGAGTGAGGCATTTTGAAGATACCTTTAAAATGGCAACAAATCGTACAACAAAACGGTGCATATTTGACCCAAATCGAACAATCCGAAGCATGTTAAATGTAAAGTCCTGAAGTTCATATAAAAATAATGGATTTCTTTTTCCCCAAACTAATACAAGTAGAAATAAAATAAATAAATAAATAAATAAAAAGCGCAATAGATTTCAGAAAACATATGCTTCCATGAAGTAAGACATAGTGCATGAATAATAATAAAAATAATTGCATAAGTTTTCACGCTTTTATTACGGGAAATTTCATAACCTTAAAGCCGCCATAAGTTTTGAAGAAAACTTTTTTGTCAAAAACGCGATACAATTAACAAAACATATGTTTTAATGAAATAAGACGAAATATCAATAACAATAATGCATAAATCTTTCAGTTTTAATTATGGAAAATTTCAGACCATTAAAGATGCTATACATTTTCAAGAATACTTTTTTGTTAAAAACGCCGTACAATTCATAAATAATATTAAAAATAATTTATAAGTTTTCAGGTTTTGATTTCGGGAAATTTCAGACCCTTAAAGCAGCTACGAATGACGAAGAAAACTTTGTTGTCAAAAACGAGATTAATTTCAGAAAACTTATGTTT
This sequence comes from Glossina palpalis gambiensis, assembly GCA_000818775.1. Taxonomy (NCBI): domain Eukaryota; kingdom Metazoa; phylum Arthropoda; class Insecta; order Diptera; family Glossinidae; genus Glossina; species Glossina palpalis. The sequence goes on from KN797222.1 coordinate 16,561, forward strand.
CAATGTAGTGAGATATAGTGCATAAATAATAATAAAAATAATTTCGTAAGTTTTCATGTTTTTGTTACGGGAAATTTCAGATCATTAAATCGGCTATAAATGACGAAGAAACCCGATGGATTATAAACTTTAAAAATTCCTTCGAATTCAGCAAATCCTATCATCATTGTAGTAATTCTGGCCACCACTTGTGTGAATTTTGAGGTGTTTATTACGGAAAATTTCAAATATTTAAACTGGCTATAAATGGCGAAAAAGCCCGAAAGATTAGACATATTAAAAACTTCTTCGAATACACAAAATTTTATTATCAATGAAACAGTTATTCCGGCCATTACATGCGTGAATTTTCAAATCTTTATTACGGTAAATTCCAGGTCCATATCGCGGCTATAAATGTCAAAGAATACCGACAGATTATAAACCTTAAAATTACTTCGAATTCAGAAAATCTTATCATCAATGATATAGTAATGCCGGCCACTACCTACGTGAATTTTGTTGCATTTAATACGGCAAATTTCAGAACCTTAAAGCTTCTATAAGTTACGAAGAAAACCGGAAAATAAGGAACATTACAAACTCTTTCGAATTCACAAAATTTTATTATCAATGAAACAGTAATTTCGGCCATTACTTGCGTGAATTTTCAAATCTTTATTACGGTAAATTCCAGGACCATATCGCGGCTATAAATGTCAAAGAAACCCGATAGATTATACATTTTAAAAACTCCTTCGAATTCAGAAAATCTTATCATCAATGAAATAGTAATTCCGGCGACTACTTGCGTCAATTTTGTTTCGTTTAATACGCAAAATTTCAGAACCTTAAAGCGGCTATCAGTTACGAAGAGAATCGAAAAATAAGAAACATTTAAAACTTCTTCGAATTCACAAAATTTTATTATCAGTGAAACAGTAATTCGGGTCGCTACTTGCGTGAATTTTTATGTTTTTAATACGGGAAATTTCACCGAAAAAAAGAACCGAAAGTTTAGAAACATTAAAAGCTCCTTCGAATTCAAAAAATCTTATATAAACGAAATTGTAATTCCGGCCAATACCCGCGTGTATTTTCAAGTTTTCCTAATCGGAAATTTGTGACCCTTAAAACGGCTATAAATGTCAAAGAAACCCGATAGATTATAAACTTTAAAAACTCCTTCGACTTTACAAAATGTTATTGTCAATGAAATAGTAAATCCGGTTGCTACCTGCGTGAATTTTTATGTTTTCAATACGGGAAATTTCACCGAAAAAAAAAAACCGAAAGTATAGTAACATTAAAAAATCCTTCGAATTCAAAAAACTTATATAAATGAAATAGTAATTCCGGCCACTACCTGCATGAATTTTCAAGTTTTCATTACCCGAATTTTCAGACCCTTAAAAAGGCTATAAATGACGAAGAGAAACGAAAGATTAGAAACATCGAAAACTTCTTCGACTTCACAAAATTTTCTTGTCAATGAAATAGTAATTCCCGTCACTACCTGCGTGGATTTTCAGATCTTTATTACGGGAAATTCCAGGACCCTAACGCGGCTGTAAATGTTAAAGAAACCCAATACATTATAAACCTTAAAGTACCTTCGAATTCAGAAAATCTCATCATCAATGAAATAGTAATTCCCATCACTACCTGCGTGAAATTTGGTGCTTTTAATACGGGAAATTTGAGACCCTTAAAGCGGCTGTAGATAACAAAGAAACGCGAAATATCAGACATATTAAAAACTTCTTCGAGTTCACAAAGTTTTATTATCAATGACATGGTAATTTCGGCCACTACCTGCATGAATTTTGACGTTTTAAAATGCGGTTGAATTCAGAAAATATATGTGTTAATGAAGTAAGACATGATGCATAAATTATAATAAAAATAACTGATAACTTTTCAGTTCTTATTGCGGTATAATTTAGACCCTTAAAGGTGCTACATATTTTGAAGGAAACTTTGTTGTCAGAAACGTGGTAAAATTCAGGAAACATATTTGTCGAGGAATTAAGGCTTGATGCTTAAATAATAATAAAACTAATACATAAGTTTTCAGCTTTTTATTAAGTCTAATATCCTAATAAAATAATTTATGTTAAAAAAAAAACAACGATAGACATATTGAAAAGATGTTGTGTTCCGTTTTGAAATTTGGGTAGTGCTCGACATTTGTTAGCCTTAACACCAAACTTGAAATAATACGAACGCAATCATTAAGATGACATAAACGACGCTCTTTTATTCCAACTGCTGCTTCTGTTTTGTTTTCGTATGAGGTCTGAAAACTTGATTTCATCGATGGATTTAGACAGTTCAGTGATAATTGCCCTCGACAATACAGAGCATTTTATTCGAATTCGTCGAGGCCACTGTGCTTACTGATAGGCAAGCTAACTGGTCATTAATCTTGTCTGCAATAATCGCGAGTTTGTCTAAGCTGTCTGAAGTGTCTGACAAAAAGGGTTTTAACTGTTGATGGTAAGAATTGGAACCATCATCATACGGCACTTTCCCGGAAGATAATTCACCGTTAATAATGAGTATTGTAAACCTTGGTATAAGTTTTGAGTCGGTGGATTTTCAATTGGTGTAACTTGCTATGTTAAGGAAATTGCTTCCAACAGAACCGCCAAGTGTTTGATATTTGTTGGTGTCCAAAGCAATTGCAGCTGTAAACTATTGACTCTCCAATTGACTGAACTGGAGGCGGGAGTTAGTCTTCCAGAAAGGTGGTACCTTCACAGCACAGTGAAATGTTGTGTGAAATATTGTTTCGCTGCAGCTATAGGTCTCTTATTTTCTAGAATACTGGCATTTTTGATAATAATTAATAAGTACATTAAATTCCAAAATTTATTACGAAAAGTCAAACAAGCATAAATGTGTATATTTTAAGTTTAAACAGCAATGGGGCTCATTTCTTCGTTGGCGTCACCATTGTGGTGTCGTCCAATGGTTATTTGTCAAAAAAAGTACCACCAAACATTCATAATATTAAAAATATTCCGTAACAAATACCTAATCAATCGCAATTTATTTATGTTAAAAAACAAGAAACACCATTAATCTTAAAATTATTTATAAATATTCTTTTATTAGAACCAAATATTTACTTAGAGTCTTAGAAAGTTGACACAATTGAGCATCATTTTCATTTTCGAGTTAAAAAGTCTCAAGTGGTAAGTGCAATGGGCGGCCTCGCTACCATATTGTTTTACAGGAAAATATGAACAAAACCATAAGGGTTTAGAGCCAAAAACAAAGAAACGTAAACGTACTAAGTGTAGGAAAGTAAACGTAAACAAAAATTGTAAAAAAAGCAAGAACAAAGTTAATATGAAAATAAACAAGCTTGTTTATTGATTAGTAATAAAAAAGATTGGTTAGATATATACAGTCTACATTTTTGTGTTCTAATTGATCCATAATTTGAAAACTACCATCTATCACTCTCTAATAAAGCAATCTGATGAATATGTTTCAACTTTAAAAGAGATGGTTTTATGTCTTGTTTTTCATTTCTTACAAAATAATATAAAAAAATATACACTAGTGTAACTTAAACATAAATTAGATAAATAACTACAAATTGAAAGGAAATCATCAACATTCCTTTTTGTGCCTTTTTATTTCTTTGTTTTATTTGTTGATATACAGTAAAAGCTCTTTATTCGCGGGGTATATGTTCCATAAAAATGCCGCGAATACAGAAACCGCGAATACGGAATGGTAATTTATATGGGATTATGGGGGCTACGTTCCTAGGTGACACAACAAAGAAAATCAAATATATAAAAAAATCAATTAAATTGAAGTTTTTTGAAGATTTTGATTAATTATCTTAAGGCTTAGGCAATGGTTTGAAAAATTTGTACGTCTCTCTTGCTTGGCAGTTTTTAAAAGCTCCTTCAATTCAGACTGATACGCAGCAGTCGCATTAGCAATTTGCCTCTTAAAAATAAAACTTCGTTTCATAGACGGATCAATGTTCATAAAGAAATCGCCAAGCTCATTTGCCATTCTTAAACTTTCACTAAAGTGTCACGTTTCCAGTGCTTGTTGTAGCCCCTTCTTCAATGGGCGGTGAATTTAACATTTCCTCCAAGTTGGTTTCAATTAAATCTTCATCTCGCAATTCAAGCAATTCCTGAATGTCACTTGATTCTATCTATACGAACCCATCTCGTTCTATTCCATACGCGATTTCGGCTATGTTTGCAGTCAAAGTTTCAACTTGCACAGATTCTTCGTCATATTCCGCAGTCAGAGCAGACCACAGTTTTTTCCAGCATGACTTCAATGTGTGTGGCTTCAGGTCTTCTAATGATTCTTTTATGTTTACGATGCATTTTGATACGTCAAATTTTTTTCCTGCATTCCATAACATTCATATTAGGATTACATTCCATATTATTCAATAAGATTTTGAAGGTTCGTCTAATGTAATCGAGCTTAAAGGTCTGGATTATTCCTTGGCCCATAGGTTGAAGCAAAGCCGTCATGTTGGGAGGTAAAAATGTCACTTTTATGTTTGGATGCATAGTTTCAAGTTCGCGAGGATGACCTGGTGCATTGTCCAAAACTAGAAGTGCTTTAAAGTCTAAATTCTATGTTTTTAAATAAGTTTCAACTTTAGAAACAAAAGAATTCCGGAACCAGTCACAAAAAATCCGCGAATAAAGAAATTTATAGCCGCGAATATGGGAATTGGGTCCCTATTTATTAATCCGCGAATAGTGAAACCGCGAATAAAGGAAGCGTGAATAAGGAGCTTTTGCTGTGCATGCAAAACCGGGCGATCGTATCGCTTATGTCTTCGATAACGAGAACTATAAACCGGCCACACTTTTGTATAAAAGCGACTTTGTACAGTAAAAACAAAATGTGAAGAATAAGTGTGAAACATTTTTTAAGGCCACACGGTCATAAATTGAATGTTGTCCATTACCTGAGTACGTAAATTAAGTGTCATACAATGGGAATGAAAGTAAACGCAACTACATGCCCGGGACCTAGACCCCCCCGTCCCTCCACTACTCCACCAAGAGTAAAATAAGAAAAAGCACGAACAAACAATTTTTCTATCCTTTCCAAAGTTGAGTAATTTATTTGTTTGTTGTTTCGTATCAATATTTTCCGCTTCTTACTTCCAATCAGCTTTCAGGGAAGTAATTATTATTGTGTCATTATGTATATTATGGAAAACTTCCTTTAAGAAAAGAAAATTGGCGACTCGTAAAAAAAATTTTGTGTAATATATAGTTTAACAACGTTACACTGGGTTTATCTGATTTAATATAATCTAATTAATATACGTTTTATTCAGTACCCACACCATTTATAACACTAGGAAATTTATTGGCTTGGAAAATAAATTCCACTATCAATTCTTTCGGATTATTATCTTTTTAAGATGTGTCCGTTATTTTTGAACATTTATTTGGCAACGCGTTTCCGAAGATCCATAAGAGCCGTATGTATGCGAAAATGCAATCGTGATTCCAGGGAAAAGCTAGTATATTGCTTTCTGTAACAACATTAAAGAATTTTTATTATGAAAAAGGAAAAATTAATGTAGGTTTTTAGAGTAGTGCACATTACTTGATCTTTTCCAATGTATTTATTGCCAAATCCACTTGATTTTCATCAGCGTATATCAACCCGGCTTCTAGATTAGCAAAGGCTATTATGTACTTGTCGTCTTTTACGGCGTTTTTCAAAGCAATACATTCTTTTAAATCCCTATAATGTTGACATTACGCAATGTGACATTGTGCAATCTACTTAAACTGTGTTCAAAGACTTACGAGCTTTTTACTTACTTGATAGCTAATAAGTTTTTTTTCATTTGTCTGTAGAAAGCCCCCCGTAACAATAAGCATAACGCGATATTATCAGCATCATATATACGTTGCGTTTTAATGTTCTTCAGTTCATTAAATTTACGTTCTATAATTTGATAAATACCGTCCGCTAGACTATGCTGTTTACTAAGCACTGTAAAAGTATTCCACACGTACATCAGCTCAACAGCAGGCAAACAAAGCCATTTACCTTGACAAAAATAACGCTCGATTTTTTTGCATACGAATTTTTCCATGGGTAATGATTTGCCAGCAATGCGTTGCTTGTAAGTAGGAGCTGTAGTCATTAAAGTGTCAATGATCTGGTTTTCATTGTGGGTTAGATTAGGCAACATTAACATAGTTGTAGCTTTTTGATACGAATATATAGTGGGAGACCATTTACTGCTCTCTACCAAATGCGAAGCATACAAACTAGCTTCCCGCCAGTCAACTTTTAAACTATGGAAACCAGGTAAGCAATATAAACTGTTATGGGTAACACACACAGTGAATGAATGAATCTATCTACCAATTAACCCACAGCAACTCCCAGAAACTCAAATGGTGGAATTGTGGCCAAACATTTTGCGATCTCCAAGACATTTTGTACCAATGTTCTGCAGTGACCAAATTGCCTCGCATAAACTCCAAGCGACCTTTAAAAAATAGGAACAATGCCCCATGTGGATACTTTTCCAATTGCGTCTGTAGAATATCGTCACATAACACCAAATCACCTTCCTGATGGCCTAATATATAACATACGATCAAGTGATAGCCCAATAATGTCAGAGCACAAAGCACTTGGCGTAATCCAGATGTTTTATAACCGCGATTAAGGTCCTCCAGCCCGGCATCCTTAAAAAAGTATTTAAAAAAAAAGTTCATCACTACTTGTATTGTCTACTTTACCAAAATTTTGAAGTTACTCTGTCTCCAGAGAAGCCAATAAACTGAAGTAATTTGATTACACTGGCGGGAAGTAACGATATCATTAAATTAAATGTGCCCATTCCCATCCGCACTCCGCTTTCAAAATGGATTTTCGATATTTGTGATTGCCATTCACGATTAGATAAGGTAAGAGTACACTCTCTATAACAATGGTTTTACATAAGTCTATATTCAATAAACTGACGTGGTGTACTACGATGTATGCCTTTAAATAAATATTTTTTTGTATACTCTTTTGTTTTCGTACTGTGATATTTCTTCTCTTCAGTTTGGTGCCCAAAATGATATATATATATATAATTTCATTGATTGTAATTAACTTTCTTTTACAAGAGCCCATTGCTTGACACCTAGAAATGTAGGTTTAGAAACCATGGATATGGTAAAATCAGCGCACAGAATTCTTATTCGATTTAATTTAAGTTTGTCCTTTTTATTTAAGTTGTGAGAATATTCACAGAGAAAAGAAGATAAATTTTTAAGTTTTCCGATACCAATCAATATATATTTTGTACGCAAAGGGATATGGAATTCAAAAATTTAGATTCAGGGTAATTTCGATGCAAATCCTTAGCTTTTCCGTAAACATATCGCATAAGAATAATTATTTTTATACACCGCTTGTGATACAAATTTCATTATGCTTGCGCAATTGTATGCAACATCAAAAAGAACTTGAAAAAATTCCATTCTCTTTACATTTAATACGTTTGTTTAAATGTCCATCTTTCTGGCAAGCTTAGGCTTTCCTGCGCTGAACCTAGAGACCGGAATTCCCGAAACATTGATTTAATATATGGTGCACGAATACTTTTTCAACCGGCCACGAACGTTACCGCTCCCTCTATAAATGTCTGCTTTGAATAAGCCGTAAGATGAAAAAAGTTTTATATTTTTACTATTTGTAGACTAAAATTCGGGAAGAACACTTTTATAATACACTACAAAAATTTGCAAAGTTGAGACCTCCCGTATAAAATAGTTCTCATAAAAAGCATGTCTTTGCATGTCAAAATGCCTTCTATTAGCATTTGATAATGACAATTGGTACATATATTGATTTCACAAATAAATGTAGCGTGATTAGTTTCGATTACAATGATTTATTTGTCCAATGCCTTGCCTGTAAAGGTTTCAGGGAATGTAAGTCTTTATGGCGACAAAGTGAAATTCTCGGTGTTTTATGACGAACAATGGCAGAGATCTATATTAAGCGAAGTGATGCAAGATATTGAATAGTTGGCTACGTCCTAAGGGATAGTTTTGTTCAATTGAAGCAACTAATGATACATTACGTATTGACGATTCTTAAAGTAAGTATCCGGCTTTACCGAAGCCCATTCCATACAATATTGACTATTTCATTTTTCTAAACATTTCTGAAATAAGCGGAATTGGACAAACACGATTTCCGTTATGAGTATGCCTATTGCTATAATTGAAATTTGGCGTATGCTTCCACTTGTTCAAGTTTAGCATCACTCATAAAAAACTATTTCTATAATGAATCAAGAAATACGATCGCAAAACGGTACATGCTCTCGTACAGATATGATCTTGACCTCGCTTTGGAATCTATTGCTTACGTCAACACTTCGTACAGCTATTTTACAGCGATTGCTACAGAAGAAATCGACCAGGTCGCTAGTTTGCCTCAACCACTTTTCTCCCTTTGATTATGTAGATGATATCAGCGGACTCATAGTAATTCTGATTGGAGATTGTGATTTCGTTTTAGTTAAGGCTTATTCAAGAAAATCGGTTTTACGTCGTCCCTATTGTCGGCATAAATAAACATGTGTTGAAATGGGTGGCCTTCTCAATTCGACCTAAGTTTGACGTCTAGAATTGAAATTATTGAATTTGAATGGCACACATAGTAACACCACTTAATATAGATATATACTTATAGTTGTTGTAGCAATGGTTTATTTGGACTCCACCCTTAATGAGGGTAGTAAGCGATTCATCTTCTGCGAATATTAATAACGCTTGAAGCAGCAAAGCTTCTGCCATACAAAGTTCAGCGTGAGCTTCCATGTCGCTCAAGGCGGAGTAAGCTGTCTAAATAACATGACAGAAGGAATAACATCATTACCAATAATCCAATATTATGCTTACGCAAAGTACCCTTTTTAATTTTTTTCCTATTGACTCGCTTATCGTGTTTTTATGACGGTATTTTTGACAGATGTCGAGGCAGCTTCGCAATTCATCCCCAGCTTGGAGAATATGAGCCCGTTCAAACGTTAGAATAGCCTCCAAAAAGGAAAACATTGCTCGTCCCATTGAATGATACATGCTTGTGTTGGCATGAGGTAAAACTATAGATTTAGCCTCGTCAAATTTATTATTAAAAAAATAATATATAGCTAGTTCAGCTTCTTCTAAGTTTTTCTCCAACTCTGTTGTGTTATTAGACAAGCCCTGACTGAAAATGACTAAATGTTTTAAAAGTTCATAGGAAGTCTCTTCAACTTACCTCTTATGACAAATAACATTTTGACTAGCCTCTACCTGTGCCTCTTGAAGATGTGCATCTAACTCTAGTTCGTCGTTAACGGCATCATGAAACTGTAACAAAAAAAAAAAATATTTAAAGTTACAGATTTCTTTAAGTTTGTTTTGTAATCGCCTATTTTATTTTCTCTTTTGAGTTTTGAATTTATTTATTTTTGATTCGGATAGGTAAAAATGCTTAAATTGTGGATTCAAGTTAAACGCTGTTGGCATGATGAAGCGTCTTTGATTTCATGCCTAGGAATAAAAGTAGAACAAGCGGAAAGCAGTGTAAATGAACGCAATAAAGCAAAGCATCTCGATACAATGTTAAACCTTTAAGTATTCCATGCGAGAATTGGCAAATCTTATGGTCTTATATAAACATAACCAAGTTAAAGAAAAAGATATAATAAGAAATAAATACAATTTATTTCAAACTTTGTATCGCTTTTTTTTCTGAGATATTGCACGTAATTTCAGTTTATACTGTATATTATTTTCCAGAAAATAAAAAAGGCAATAAAGGTGGCTAACTTTAATTTAAAATAAATTGCTCTGAAAAAACTAAGTTAAATTGCTGAATTAAATTAATTTTCAGAAAAAACGAAATATGATTTAGTCCGAAATTTTGTTGAAAATTCAAATCAGGATATTATTACGGACTTTTTGTATTTCTGTTATGAATAACAACATTAAGACTGTTCATTAATAGCTATTTGACAGCTTGCTCTTCCGCTCTCATTATTTGTACGGACATGGAGTCTGTTAATAATTTCTTGATGTGAAGTCGCATTTTTTTGTACGTTCACAAAGCTGAGAGGTATATAATGCTTTGTTCGTCAGTGAACATATTGTCCACATCTATGTGTATGAAGGAGAAGAATCAAACAGTATATATTTACGTAGCAAATATAGTTTTTTTTTTCATCGTTTATTTCACATCAAAGAATTTTAAATTTTATGTTCGCCAAATGCTTCCACAATTTGCAATAAAAATTTTTATATCAATGTATGCGAAGAAAATCGTTATTATTAAAAAAAAAATAATGTAGTAGGAATCTTTATCTAATTTACTTATTATTTATACATTTATTGCATAAATATTTGTCATATTTTATCTAATTTTCCATGTCACACACGAGGAGGTATGCACGGAGTCTACTTGCATAGCTATTATATTATTTATATTCTAGAACTAATCATTTAGACAAATGAATAGAATACCAAAAACTACTCCTTCAGTGTTTTCACTCTGCTTAGACGTTAGCAGTGAGACCTTTCAAAAACTCCTGCACACGCAATAATTTTGACTTCGTTTCAACCATTTGTTTAATTAAAATGAGGAATACAAATGGTATTTAATACGCGCCGTGTAGACTTCCTCAAGTGCGATATGGAAAACTGGTTATATATATAATATATATATGTGTAAAATTAATAAATGCATAAATAGTAAGTAAATTAGATAAAGATAAATTATTCGTACAAGATAATATGTTTTTTTTAATAAAAATTTCGTTGTAGAGCTTGACATGCAAATTCGTATTCAAATTTGTGGAAGGATTTGGCGAACATAAAATATAAAATTTTTTCGATATGAAATAAACGATGAAGTGAAAACAAACTATGTATATATAAGAGAAACACAAAGAATCCTGATTTGAATTTTTAACCAAATGTCGGTTATGAGTATGCGGATTAAAGAGTAATTTTCAACTAATGGAACAATTAATAATAGTAAAAGGTTTCTGATGACGTTATATATATACACTTTAAAAACTTTTTCATTAAATAACTTCAAAATAATTGTTTCATATTAATTTTACTATCGTAATTGCTGTCTTCATTTCTTACTTTGGTACTTACGTATTAACGCCACCGCGCCAAAGATTCCATTTAAGAACCAATAAAAAGCAATCTTTTAAACTTTTAAAAAAAGTTTTTTTGGCAACTAAATATAATGATAATACTAATATTTTAATAATAATATTTTTGCTGTGGTGGCGTTAATACGTAAGTGCCCTTACTTTTTGCTACTCAAGCTATACATTAGTTGTTTATGTATACTTTTCCTTATAAAATGTGTAACATTTCTATAGCGACCAACGTTAATCAAAAAAAGAAAATTCTTATACCGTTTCGTTTTCGTTGGGTTTAACAGTCGTTGAGCGCCATTTTGTAACATTTCTTTAAAGGGATGCGGCCTAACTCTTCCAAGGTAGAGCGGCTACTCTTGACCCACGATTCCGCATCATCGAAAGAAACATTAGCTGTAATGAAGTAATAACTAGTGGAAAAAAAACCAGGCCTTTCACATACACTACCCAATTACGCCGTCTGTCCTGTCCGTCTTCCGTTGGTCTCTCCTCAGTCTGTCTGTATCTGTCCTATGTCCCCCTACGGTCCTCCCACGTGTGCACACCTTACATCGTACTCCTGCTACCGCAGGCACATGCGTGTCCTTACCCGCTCATTGTAGCTCACCGATAACTCATGACTCAAATAAAACAGAAGGTAAATACCTGACTACCATGCTTTATCTCTCCCCAAATATTGACACGGTTCTCCCTGTGTTGGCTGCTGTTGGTACCTGCTATTCGCTGCTACTGAGAAGTCGCGTATTTCTGCCGATGAAAATGATGACGTTGTCAGAGGCCAATTTTGTTCACTCAAGCTGGCGCCGTTCAGTCGCCCTTGTTGGTCACGAGTAATATCACTGTGAGAACTTGTATTCACTGCGTGATTCAATTCCTTTTAATTTTTTACTCTGTATGAAACTTATCGGGTACGATCTCAAGAAACACAATCTTCAACTCCACTGAAAGACGTTTCATTTATTTCATAGTTAATAGATAAAATGTTTGTATATTTTTGCCTTCACTTTGAAATTTAAATAACAAATTTTATTATAAATTACAATCGCTATTATTATTATTATGATTACTATTTGTTTTTTTTTTCTTTCTTTGTGCCTTCAATGCATAACGCACACCCAAAATTATAGGCTAATTTAACAATCTTTAAAAGCATAAAAGCACACATGCGGTTTAAATATTTCTCTTATTGTATTGTAAAAGGAGTCAAAATTAATGCTTGGAACTATTCACTTTACTTCTCAAATTATAACATTCACACCTCTTTTCTCTTTTATCAAATTTGCATAGTATATCAATTCCTGAAAATCTCGCCTCATGTTTACAGTTCTCTAACTTAACTCATATATTAATGTTGATGTCTCTTTGTAATAATTCTCTTTCTTTTTACATATTTTAATATTCACAATTTTCCTCTTAATGTATATTGTTTCGCAAAAGCTATTGTAATAAGAAGTTCACGTATTCTCTATACAAAATTTCCATAATTTTATGTTATTTACATAGTTATATTTTTGTTTCATTTATCTTTACTTTTTTTCTGTTTTCGTACGCATACCGTCAATGATATTTAAAAAAAAAATAATATATACACGAATGCGATGCGCTTTGCTTGGTACATTCTACCAACAAACTCAACTTTTCACTTCGTTATTGTTCAAGGCAGTTTTATCGTTTAAGAATTAAAAATACACGATATTCTGACATTGTACTGCTTTCTCTTATTTGTTTCCTTCATGTAGTTTCTTGACTTTTGAGTTTTAATTATCAACGCTCTATTGCAATTTAACAAAACCTGCACAGATGCAATTAAATTTGACGGCAAGACAAAGAGAAATGGTAAATTTATCTATTTATATTTTTTTTTTCTCTTTCACGATTTGCTTTAGTTAAGAGACATTTTTCAATCACTCTTTCTTTATTCCTCTTTATTTTTTCTTCTTCGATCTATGAGCAAGATGGCTATTGCAGAATTTTCTTTTATATTCCCTTTTTTTTTTCTCTTGATATTCAGATTATAAGGTTATTGAATTGATTATCAAAATGTGACAAGTACACGACTTTTACTGTTAATATGAGATTGAGAATTTGGATGAATTTTCTTGCTAAATCTCACTCAATATCAAATTAGGACATTTTTTCTTCTTTAAAGTGGAGGATTTTTCTTTTGGTTCACACTGCATAACAACATACACTTGGACTTCGCTCGAACACGATCTTTAAGACAAACGCTAACGAACAATTCAAACTGCCTTGTGTGGTTTTTTTTTTTTTTTTGTCTTTTGATATTTAATTATCAATTCTCTATTGCAATCGGTCTAAAAAGCTCATGACTTGTTTCAATAATTCGTAAGCTTATTATTTGTATCGTTCGGTTTGGAAAAATGGATATTGGCAAACTTATCATTTAAATTTTAATTGGAAGATGTGAGTTGACTATGCGATATATTTAACACATCACAGTTCTGCTAATTTTATGAATGTATCGTTTCCGCACGTTAAGAGTTTCTTTTCTTTGATATTTTTTTTCTAATGGTCATATTTCCGTCTGAACTCATGTTTAAAAAAAAGCAAATAAACAGCCAAAGCTCAGCCACACAATCAAAAGACAATCGAAAACCAAGCGCACTCGTTGACGTTTCCACTTCAACTCCTAGAACCAAACTCAACTTAAAACTATCCCCTCGCATGATTTTTTCTTTTTTCCTTTTCTTCTTTATGTTGCTGTATAGCGGCTAGCCGCTACTCTTAGAAAAAAGGAAATGTACCACAAAATCATGCGATTTTGCATAACGGGATGCCATTACTGCAATGTCTTTGGCTGACACGGACCGACCGACACCCTACCTTAAGTTTATTCGCGGACGTTACAAATGATATGGCAAGCAAGGGTTTTATTGTGTCAACTACTTGCCAATATAATTTATAGGAACATTAGCGAAGTTTGTTTGTGTTACAGCCAAAAAGTTAGGGCATTGAACAACGTGAACGTAGACAACAAATAAACGAGAAATGACAGCACAAAGAATCACTGTAAAAGCGTTTTAAATGGTGGCCTTTACTAATGCTGTTAACCAAAGAAAAAGAATTTCTTAAACGTGTTGGCATGAAAAATATATTTTAAATTGCAAATAAGTCGTATGTATTGCAATTACACAATAACATATATAATGCGAGACAAAATAGCCAGTTATATTATTGTTACGAAAATCCCAAATCCAGTTAATTGCAGCTAAGTAATTTTCCCAGATAACAAATTCCCAAAAAAACCAATTGCACATTCGCAGGCGCGTCATGCAGGCCAATGAAAACGATTAGCGGAAAAGCAGACAGGTAAAAGCCAAGTGCGCATTCACAAGCATGTCATGCAGCTGCAGGTCGGTGGAAACGATTAGCGGGAAAAGCAGACAGAGATTAAATATAAAAACTATGAATTTGAGTATAGTAACCTGCTTGTGAAAATGTATATAAATAGAATATTTGTGGAAAGGAAAGTTAGACGGGCAAGAACATTTGAGCTGAGAGTACGGCCAAGATAATGTGTGAATAATCCTACATTTAGGGAATATAGTTGTAAATAAATGAACCTTGAAGTGTATTTCTCTTGAACAAAATATCCACGATCTAGTGATACGGACTGTATTTTAGAAAAGCGCGTTCTATAACATTATATAAAAAAAGTTTAAATAAGATAATTAAGTTTTAAATTTAAAACAAATAGTTTCACTTCCGCCGACTGCGTCTTTTTCTTTCATTTGTGTGTATACTTAAAAAGCCATATGTTTCCAATCACTACAAATGATCGTAACAAGTCGGCAACGATGAATTCCTATTCCATTACCCTTGTAATTCTTTACTGCAGACAGCGCAGGATGTATAGAATTTTCTAGTTTATAGCATCTTGTCAACTTTTTATAAATTTGAACTTTAAGGTTTCATGCGGTATGTAATGTCTGTCAGCCTTTAGAAGTAGTAGATTTAGCAAGGGGCATTAAACAGCTTATTCTTACTTATATATACGAAGTGAGCGTTGAGCGAGGATAAAAACTAAAAAGGATTAACTGATATATATTTTGTGACGAAAAAGTTTGAATGGAAATATGAATGAGAAGGCTACTGAAAATGAAATATATCGTCTATATAATATGTTCAAGTAATTGCCTTTTACCCCTATTGTTCCCTGTTACCTTTTTCACAACATAAAACACGTTACGCACGTTAGCATAATCATCAATGATGTTCATGCAGTCACCGTTTATATTTGTTATATGCTATATCAAACACTACATCAACACAATTTCCTTATGCTCGTGCACGTCAGCATAATTGTCAATGCATACTCTGCGCAACACACGAAACATACACATTCTATTTTAAGTTACAGTGATTGGTTGCTGCGAGCATTAAAAAGATGCGTGGTGTGACTAACGACTCTCATGGCGTTAAAAAATGTATAAGTACAAATATATGGGTGGGATGTGCTTTCATTCCCAAAGAACGCAGCTAGGCAACCCACTTACTTTTCGAGCAGTTCAAGATTTAAGATTTATGAGTATTTTGCCGACCTTAAAATAATTTTTGGGGTTCCTCAAGATTACGGATTCTAGATACAGTTGGAAGTAAAGAAAGAGAGCTTGTAAAAAGAGTCATTTCGGTGATAAGTCCATTGCTGCATACAGCAGATTGCCTTGCATATAAGAAATCCCACAATGTACAAAAGTGCCCAACATTCTTGAAGGCGAATGTTCAGCAACGGAATGAAATAATCAAGACGCATAATCCACGCCTCAATTGTCTACGCTAGGGTCACACGTATACTAACTACGACACCGGAAGGTGCATAAAAAGGCAATGATCGTCGCCATAGCCCGCTCTATTATAAACGGGACAAGAATGAACACTCTGCCATCATATATATACCCACAACCTATTATCAGTCAAACGCCAAATAGGCCAGAAGCTCCATCTTTATCCTTATCTGCCTTTATGCCATGGAATTCTCTCCGTTGTGTCTTGCTAAGCACGATATATTTGACAGTAACAGTCGATAATGGAAGGTCAATTAATTGCCGAGCAATGTTACAACAACCTTCAAGATACAGTCTTTGGTTGGACGGTGACAGAAAGAGCAGGGCGCGTGGGCAGCGTCTGCCAAAAATGAATTTCAATACAATGTAGAACGTTCTTGGCAAATTGAGGAAGTACTAGAATCCGGACGAATGAGCTTACTCTCAGAAAAGCAGTGCGAAGCACATTTTGCCGTAAGCATAATACACAATTCATAACCAATGTTCCGTCGCAGAAAACACCTCATGAATATAAATCCTGTTTACGCACTGGAAAAGAAATTGACTACGGATAATACTTTGAAAGCGAATATGCCAAATTTATGGATAAATACGAACGTTTAGGCCACATGACCTAAATTGATCCCAACACAATATATGTTCCAAATTCCTTTATACCCTATCGTGGTGTGCGTAAAGGAGAACCCAATAAATTGAGAATGGTGTTCGAGGCATCAGCAATCACCTCACCTGGATTATCTCTAAACGACTCAATGTATGCAGGACCAGTAATACAGAGTGAACCATTCTTAATATTTATCCGCTTCCGAAAACCAAGGTGCTTATTCGGCACAAATATTGAGAAAATGTAATGACGAATGAAGATGTCAGAAGGCGACAAAAAATTCCAGTTTATTGTATAGAGGCGAGATCCGACCAAATTGAAGGGTGTGAAGATAAATTCGAATTTAACTAGTAAAGATACCTACCATTTCTGTTAACATACCTCTGTTAACGACTCAACAGAGCTCATGCTAAACAATTACAATTGAGATATAGTTGGTTTGAAAGCCTAGTCCGTCCATATTAAAAAAAAATATATATTTTTGTGGACATTTTATGAATCCATATAAAACTAGCTTTCAAACAAACTAAACAAATTCAAATTCTGCTTATGGGAACTATTTTTAACGGTATTTGAAATTTGGTATGTTAGCGAAAAATGCATATGGAAAAACACCCAAATTTGACACTCTAGTGCGGCCAAACTAGAAAATGTCGCCTATATTCACCTATATCACGTGAAAAGTCACACTTTGCTTTCAGGAACTATTTTTATCGGTTTTTTGAAATTGTACCATTAACAAGATAACGCGTGTCGCATTAACAGAAAAAAACAAATTTAACTTTTTAACAGTTTCAAATTTTTTTTTTTCTGTAGATGACGTACACGTTCTATTGCTCTTGCATAGATCAAAATGCTTTGGTGTTTTTTTCCTGATATGTATATAACATAAGTATGTATACGGGTCAACATATATTATGTAGAGAGAGGGGAAGGAGAGAGTAAAGATATATTGCATATACACAGTTCATGGAAACGCAATAATGTACAGAATACGCCACGTGAGACGTAAGAAAATGTTAAATGTAACAAAATTTGCAATTATTAAGAAAAATATTTGTAATTTTTTTTGTTACTGAAAGACACAAACGCTTTATTTTACATTTACTTATTTTGGGTACAATAAAATGGTTAAATATTAACACTTTCCTTTTAGTGGAAAACGAAACCGCTTTATTTTATATTTACTTATTTGTCTACCATATTTACATTATGATTATTTAGGGTACAATATCATTGTAATGTTTTTGTTTTGTTTTTGTTTTTGTAATGTTATTGATCATTATTATTATTTCACACCCTTACCAAACTGTTAAAGTTTTACAGACTAAATACTGTGACTTATGGAATGCGCCCTGTCTCATAGTTAATAAATAAATCTCTACAATCTTTGGCACAGGAATTTGCTCAAAAATATGCTATCGGCTACACGTCTTTATTGAAGAATTTATGTATGGATGACTGCGTGACAGGATCCGACAGTCTGTTAACGGCTCTTTAAACACAAGGCTAAGCTCTATGCTAAATAGTGGGGGCTTTAATCTTCGGGAATGGTGCGCCAATCATCCACAATTTTTGCAGTTGATTCCTGCAGAAGATCAGAGAGTTTATTTAAACTTCAACAATGACATCAACAACGCTGTCAAGACATTGCGTCTAATATAGGATCTTTGCATAAAAGTCAACCTTTCCGAAATTTCCCGTCACACCAAGAGAACCGTTGTATTTGATGTAGCGAGAATTTTTAATTCGGTGAGATTATTCGCATCGGTCATCGCAGAGCAAAAATTTTAATTCAGCAACTATGGACGCATGACTTGGGACCAGGAGCTCGCAAAATCCATTGCCAATCGCTGGTGTCATTTTAGAACTAACTTAGGTGAATTAGACAATTTCGAGATGAATCGAAACACTCTTCATACCGGAGAATTGAGCAATTTACAACTACATTAACTTTCAGACCATCCCGAAAGAGCGGACGTCGTTGCGATTTATTTAAGGTGAATCACTAAAGAAGGACAATTGAAAGGTTACTATGTGCCAAGCCTTGTGTTGCGCCCTTCAAGGAACGGATAGTTCCACATTTAAATTTATGCGCCGCACTCCTGAGTGCTCAACTGAAGGAAGATTTGAACTGCCCCGACAGTCCTACGCTTTACTGAACTAATTCGTAAATCGTATTATCATGGTTAGCATTCCAATCTACTTCCTTTCAAACGTTTGTGCCAAACAGGATTGCTCGAAAACAAGATTCTCTTCTCATTCCCAATAACGTGATACAGGATGAAAAGATACCCCAGCCGACATGTTGTCCAGCTGACGGATGGTTGCAGAATTGAAAAAGTCGTACAGCTTCTGTGGCCCATTATTCTTTCATAAGACCTATTAATTTTGGTCCAACGAATCAGTTGAGACTTACCTACCAGCGACAGAAAAACAGCGGAAGTGATTGTCATTCAAACAACACTACTCCCACATGCTGATGACATGCAAAGCACCGTTTAAAATTACCATAAGAATTTTTTCAGCCATTGATCAATATTTTGTCATACATGAGGATTTAACGCATACTATTTCGGAGATATATATTCCATTTGAGAGTGTGCACGTAGATTATTTTGGACCAAGTACTAAAGTGATCAAGCGTATTCGACATTTTTTCGTTTTCGTGCGGTCTGTACAATTAATGTTAGTAGTGTACGGTAATAACAAGGTAAATGTATTTTGCTTTTTTTTTTTTGGATGATCAAAATAGCCTTAAGAAACACCTCGATTTTTTTTTAAGGTAAGATAAAAGAAATTGTGCTTTCAGTTTGCATATTGCATACAGAACACTTTATACAATTAATTACCAAAAACAAAAACGTTCGACTCAATTAAATCAAACTTGGGTTATTTCAGCGTAATGCAAATCAATTTTATGGTTGAAATATGGGTTCATTACTGGATTTTACTTGATTTGACAAATTACGCAATAACCGCAAGAAACCAGGCAAAAGCCCTTGTGAGATTGTTAGGTTGCATGAGTTCAGAAAATTTGGTGACTGCTCCAAAACCTAAACATTCACGGTAAGGAACAAGAAGCGAAATAATGAACGCACACCAAATCTAAATCTACCGCGACTGGTCATTACTTGTGAGCAAGATGATATATAAGAAGAGAAGACCCATACCCCGTTCATGATCGTTTAAGATTTTATAATTTGTTTATAAAAAAAAGTCGAGTGAAGACATTACCGAGCTTAAAAATTACAGCTTATACACTACTTTCCTTATGGTGCATGAAAAAATCAGTAACTAAAAATGCCCCAAACTTTTTCACATGAAAATTAGAACAAGCCGTATATAATTTAATATCTTACCTCCATATCATCATCATTGTTCTCTGTTATCTCGTTTTTCGCGTCTTGGAAATCACAAGCCGCTGTATTCAAATCTTCCGAATCGAAGGGAAACATATTAAATATTGAACTGTGAGAAGAAAACCAAAAAGTAGCACGTAAGTTTTTCGTCCAATGCTTATGTAATCAATATCCAAAAAAGTTAATAAAATTCTATTTGTAGTTACTAGCTCCACAACTTTCGACGCACTAAATTAAGTTAATGCAAAAATTCCAAAGATTGTTTCACCGGCGTATGTTTAGCGTGGAGATATTGGTTTGTATACCATTCCACTAAATTAAATGCAATATACGAATCGAGGCTTACTTTTCAACGAAACTCTTATATTGGAAAGGTGACCAACCAATGAACTCTCGCGGTGCAAACTTTCCACACCATAAAAGTGAACAGATTTTCGTCATGAAATATTAAAAATTAAATTTCTTTGCTATACGAATGCTATTTTTTTTATGAATAGTGAAATATTTCGCACATTGACTTAGTAATCTTTTTTATATAGCCTATTTCTAATGAAAATTTCTTAGGCCAAAAGCTACCACTGCACTAGATTTAATTGCAATTTCGACATGTAGTTGGAACACAAATATAAAAAAATCGATTTGTAAAAAGGGACTTCATTAATATATTCCCTCTACTGATGCTGCTATATAGCGTATAACTGATGGTGGCAATAAAAACATTTTACGCCAAGCTTTCTTTAGGTACGCTATATTAGCATCGCTTTCGCATCTAATGTCATGAAATTGAAGTCTTTGGTAACTTGTTAGTGGTAGGATTTTGTACCATCTCGTTTGCTAAAATCCAATGTGCGAATCAATACTAATCTTAGGTTTCACGAAGTAATTGGTAAACCGCATATGCTTAATATAGTTTAATTCGAAAGCTTTTATGCATTCTTCACAAAACGAATTATGAGTTAGGTATTAAAATGTACAATTAGATTTAATTCCGATTTTTTTTTTTTTTTGTAAAATCAACTTAAATTCGTTGTATACAAAAACAACATTTAACATTTTACGGGGACACCACAATGTATAGCCAACATTGAAACTATTATTCCATTCACTTCGATCAACTTTTATGATATTTCAATTTCAATTGTTTGCAATGTGTCACATATTTAATTTGCAGGTAATTGTTAATAAAACTTGGAAAAATGTAAATTTATTTAAGTTGTTTTGGTAACAATTTGTCAACCTTACTATATATCTTCATCAAATGTATTCACAATATAAATGTAAACACATACAACCTCAAATACTGAAGCAAGCATTTTTCGTTGTTAATGTTTCTACTTGATATTGGGGTTAAATTTTATTAGCGAGTTTGGGCTCTTCACAGAACACCAATGTTTGGATTGATGGAGTTGACAAAAGAATTCTTTGGGCTTAGGTTTTATATATATTAATATAAAATATGAAACACCGTGTTTGTACAATTTTTTATAGAACTTTGTTTAGCTGGCTTTCGTGTGAGCACGTAGCTTTTATAAATTGCCTTCGTGTCAACACGAAATTTATCATTCGATACTTTTGGAGTTTCCGTACATTTGGTCGTGCTATAATTTTACATACTTTATTTCGAACGAAAATGTTTTGTAGTAGAGCGAACTTCGCCTTATTCAAAATAGCGGCCATGCCAAAGTAGCAAATGTTAATCGGTATTTCGGGCATTTCTGCATAACGGACCAGGTTGGAATTTAACGCACGGTTTTCCTTTTATTAATAAGGACCTTAACAACAAATGCAATACACTAAACAGTAAAAAACAAATTATATAAGAAAAATTTGTGAATAAATTTTATTTTTCTGCACATGAGGATGAAAACAGAACTTTTTCTCGGAATCATGTTTACTTCACTACATATAAAAATTTAGGGCGTGTACAAAATACTGAATTGTTTACATATTAAAATCTTAAAGCTACTAATTGATTCTGTGAAGAAAACGAATTTCAAATTTCTTTCTAATAAAACGTGGCGTATTTGTGGATATATACGATAATGATGATTCACTACATATTATGATAATTGAGTGCATATAATATCAGAAGTCAAAGACCCATTATCATAAAAGAACCGTTTATTACTTTTCATACCTGATTCGAATGCTTTTAACCAAAAAAGAATATAGCACGAAATCCATTTCCAGATCAAGTTGAGTATACATATTTTTAAATTAATAAATGAACTCCCCTTTTCTGCAGTGCTATACTTTGATATTGTCACTAAAATAGGAAAGAAGCACGTCGACATCGAGATTATCATGCCGTCGATAACGATATTGTTTTGACAATAATATTCATAAAAGTATATATGTAAATAGGTACTTTTACTCTTGCTCTAAAGATTGGTTTATTTCATTTGCGTAAGTGTAACAATTTGCAATCGTCGTCTTTCAAACGAGTAAGTTTCAACGGTAACAAAGTTGCTATCGTTACCTATAAGAAAATAAAGGAACTAGTAATAAAATTTAATATTCTGTGTCACAATTTGCTACAATTTATGAAAGAGTTTTGTTTTTTTTTCGATTTCTGCATAGAATTCGCATAAAAAAAGTGACAAACATCATATGAAATTTACATAGAATTAGAGTTTCCAACATTGCTTCAGTTTTGTGAAACATAAGGAGCCTAATTGAGTATTAAAATTTTGACCGTCACTTTTTTTTCAGCTGGAGGTATCTAATAGTTAACATTCGTACGCACCGAAACTGCGCGAATTTCTTTGCTGTTAAGTGAATCCTTGCTATGCCATACGTACAAGTGTGTACCACGAAAAAAACCAAACAGTATATATATATATATCACGCAAATATAATTTTCTTTCATCGATTATTCCACATTGAAGAATTCTAAATTTATTGTTCGCCACATGCTTTGACAAATTTCCATAAAAATTTTCGTATCAAATAATAAGAAGAAATTTTTTATTATTAAAACAATTTATGTCGTAAGAAAAATGTATCCCTATTTAATTTTTTGATAAATTGCTTAGACATACAGTTGACATATCTCCAACTGCACACATAGTAAGTTTAGTTTCTTGGAATTTAGTTTCTTTTCAAACCATTGTTGCTTTGCTTCATTATTTTTTGGAAACTGATATATATCTAATTTTGTTTTCCAAACTCTCTTTTCTCCAGCACCCGAGCGCCATAAAATATCTCATAGTATGTTAGTTAGGCTTTTCGGTTTTTGAATTGAGGCTTAACCGTTCTTCACTTTATTAAAATTTTTTTGGCTTTATAAAAATCTTTAATCCTCATTTCCCGGCACGACATCAAGCAATTTCAATATAACAAAAATAGTTGACATAATTTACTTAAAAATATACTTTATATTTTTTCCTAAAGAGGAGACTATTAAAAGTAATAGAAGAAGCATCCAATAGTTTTTAATCTTTTTTTTTCGTGATTGGAATTTCCAAATTGTTTTTAAAATACATACAGCCAACCCTGTTTTTGTGCGGTCTTTTTTTATGCGCTTTTTTTGTGCGATTCTTTTTGTGCGGTATATGAATATCGACACATTGAATTTCGCCGAGAGATTAGGTCAATCTGAACTGTGTTGGCATCACTTTTTTTGCTATCAGTGTGTATGTACCCATTGCAACAGCGATTTTCGTACCTATTGCATCAGCTAATTTCAATACATACTGCGCCATCTAATAACTTTAGTTAATTGCTGACCTTTTAACCATTAAGACAGGATTAATTTTATGGTGAGATTAAAGGTAAATTAATTGTTTTGCATATTTAGATATAGTTTTTTATGATTTTTATTTTATTTTTAGTCATAAGT
>KN797223.1:0-16782 GCA_000818775.1 Glossina palpalis gambiensis
TTACTTAAGTATGAGGCAAGTTGAAATAAAAATTACCTTCAAACTAATTCTTACAATATCGACGACATTAGTTATAAAGCATTTTGTGCCTGGACTTTCTAGTTCTTCTTATTTACTTAAGTATGAGGCAAGTTGAAATAAAAATTACCTTCAAACTAATTCTTACAATATCGACGACATTAGTTATAAAGCATTTTGTGCCAGGACTTGAGAGTAGTTCTTCTTATTTACTTAAGTATGAGGCAACTATTATTAAGATGAAATAAAAATTACCTTCAAACCAATTCTTACAATATCGACGACATTTAGGAAAATTCTAACGAAGAATAAGCCTGAAAACAAACGGCGTAGGGCGGGCAGGTCCAAATTCCAATTGCGCGGTGTGCAATTGAACCCATGTGTTAAATTGTTACGAGCGTTAACGAGTTACGAGTTTACTATAGATCATATAACCTGGAGCGATATAATTAGAAGACAAATTTTGGTATAGTTAAAAAGTATTTACCAACACATATGCAACATTGCGTTTCCTACACATTCGTTCAAAAAAGCCACTAATAAGTTAGGCGGACTTGAGTTCCAAAAGAACCCGTCACGTTGGCAAAACTGTCAATATCTGCAGACCAATTGTCAAGTTTTCTTCCACATGCAGAATAGCTTTGTACTCTGATTTTATATCAGCAGGAACACTAAGCAAATAGGGATTACCCCTATAATTTTTTTTTTAGTGCGCCATATTAAAATCCGTATATGTTTGTACATAACTGTAGGTTTGTAGATAGCTTTTATAAAGATCGTTGACAGTCACAATTTAGAGTTATATCCTCTGCATTCCGTTGATTAATAATGCCATAATATATGTTACGTATTGCCAAATACGACGACTAAAAACTCTAAACATTACTTGAATGTTGTTAAAACCTAAACGGTCTTGGACCAGTGTTAAATAGGCGTCCATATCTAATTGTAAAAGTGCATTAAACTCCTTTAAGGCCTACTGCAGAATACCCTTTTTATTTTTAGCGGTTGAACACAAATGTGAGGGTACAACAAGAGTAAGATCGTTAAGGAATTACAAATTCAGACACCTCTCGTCGATGCAATTCAAAATACATGTAGCCATAATAAGAAGAAAGATGAAATCAAATTGGGCAAATGCTTTCAGTTATACGTTGTGAACAGCTCCTCGAGATCGTTTTTTCCTTCAACTAAAGTTGCCAGTTTAATCAGCGGTGACAACAGAAATTGCAAACCTTTAACCACGAAGTGTTCCCCAGGTAGTTTATACAACTGAGATAAAGTTATTGTAACAATTCTACGTTTTAGCGATTTTTTTGTGTGAAATTATTTTTAGAGTTATGTGTGATTATCTGCGGCCAACATGACCATACAACTTGCATACCGTGGAAACTGTTGGAACTCGATAAAGGCAGCTGCCGCATTTCATTTTTTGTTGTTAATAAATGTAGAAGGATAGGAAATAATTAACAACATTACTTTAAGCAATTTTTCAAAATATTCTTCAGCAACGAACCTGGCGCTAGTTGGGATTACTCCCCTTTTCTGCAGTCCAAATTGGAAGATCCGCGTAAGGGATGAGAATATCTGCAATTGGATTCAGTAGCCGAGGGTGAGATGTGAATTTGTAACAACAAGCGCAACACCCATAAAATCTTGCAGCGGTACATGTTTTTGTCCCGGGATAGACATACTTCATGATGGTCGAGATTCAGGTGATCGTTTTCGATATCGTCAATAACCTATGTTGGTTTGGAATATATATTAAAATGAAAAATGGATACCAATTATTTGGTGCATTTGTGCCTACATATTTTTTCTTTCGTTTTGTATTTATGTCGACCAAACGAAAATTCACAAACACATATTTTAGAAATCTATTTTCAATGTGGTATTATTTGGTATGGAAATATATCACAAATTCTTTTTACTTTTACTATATTCTATACCTTATTGTTTAGAAAATTTTAGTTTCGAAATAGTTTTTTCCTTGAATTGTTTACGAATAATATATGTGTCCCGAATCTGGCGACGTCACTGCCACATTTTTCTGCATTCAGCTGCTCCAGCTTATGGCATCATCTTCTCTTCGTTCGCAACTTGCCTCCTCGGACTTTTTCAATGCCAAGTAAGCTTATATTTTCTTGACTTTTGCTATTTTACATCGCAACATTTTTTTCAATTTTCTATTTATAGATTTATATTTGTCAATTCAATTATTCACTGTGCGTATTTTAATGAACATATGTTAAAACAGAGATGTTAAATACAAAGTGCACATATTTTTGATTAGCATCACATTCTGAATCAATTTAAGCATGTCTGCTTGTCCGCTTGGGTAATTTTTTTTGTAAGCGCTCGCCTGGCGGCAAAAGACAAGCTTTTGACTTCAAATTTTTCAGAAATGTTGAAAGTCTGTTTGCTTTTGAAAATCTATTGAGGGACATATCTACAGTACTACTTAAATGAGAAAACTTTTGTTTATCAACAATATGTTGTTTTGATCATTACTTATAAATTATAAGAGATAATTGTATAGAAGTTTCAGATGTTCTATGGGCGATGTTGTAGCACTCTTACAAAAATATTATAATAAATAATAAACCTTATTTTTTTTTGATACCTTTATAACACACAGGGGAAAGCTTCAAAACTTCCATAAAGTATAAAAGTTCATGATCTCTTTCAATTTTGGAATGCGACTAAGCATGTCCGCCCGCCCAACTGTGTAGTATCTGCAGAAAACATTTTCCCCTTAGCGGACAACATGTCTCTTATAAATCTGTAAAAGAATTTGGAAGAAAAAGAATTTTCCCACAAGTAGCTGTTGCTTTATACTTTTTACATTTAAGAACTTCTCGGTTATGGCTTAAGAAGCATCAAAGATTTGCTTACTTTAACTTGAAAACAGGTTCTCTTATTACATCCATCTCTTAATACCCATCATCGAGGGATGATGATTCATTTTGTCAAAACGTTCGCAATTTCAAGAAAGCAACATCAAAGTTACCAAAAGGTATATATATCCTCCATCACAATAACATTTGGAATCAATTTCCGCCTGTCCGTCTGTGTAATGTCTGTTGTAAACGTTCTCCGGGCCGCAAAAACGAAGCTATCGACTTCAAATTGAAAGTACTTGCACACAGGTTGGTATTGAAATCGGTTGAAGGACACGCCCACAGTACCTCGTAAACAGAGAACATCTCTGTTTTCAAATGAAAAAAAAAATTGAATTTTTGCGCATTACTCATAAACTGCGGCAGATCAATCTATAAAAGCTTGAATGTATGTTCTATGGGCAATGCTTTAGCACCTATGTAAAAAAGGGAAATACTTACCTCGCCTTCCCAATATTATAGCGTATCAATATTTAATTTGTTTTCGGTATCTTCAAAACGTCTAGAAGCATGGTTCAAAATCTCCATTAGGTATATGTATTCTTGCCCTGCGCCAGTTGCCGAATGCATCTAAGCACGTCCGTTTGTTTGTCTGTCCATCAATTTTTGTGCCCAACAATTTAGCATCTGTGGTAATAATTCTCACGTTTGCAAAAACGAAGATATCACCTATGGTTTGTCTTTTCGTGGTTTTTCTTTCTGCTCATAAATTACAACACATACAACATATAAATTTCCATGTTTATCCTGAAAATAGAAAAAAGCAGACGCGCCCATCCATTATTATGCAGCATGAAAACTTATTTCTTTACCTTATGTAAGCAAGCAGCACTTCCTTACCCTCTGCGAACACTAACTTGCCATCAGCAAAACATTGCTATTTACAGTTCTCTGTATCATATATTTATCCATATATAATTTTTTTTTGTATTAAACTATATCCTTGTGTTCGATTCTACATTTGAACATGTATTGTAAAGTTATAGGTTTGTGGTAGTTTAAGTACGCAATAGAATAAGTGCAGGATTCCTTCTTAGTGTTCCTGACTGCTCGGCTTCAGAACGTCAAATCTTCTTTCCTCTTTATTTTGGCAAATATTTCGGCTAGAGGAGTCTCTAACAAACATGTATCGCTAAGATCGATTCAGTAACATGAATGAATTAAATGCCTTTTCTCTATTGATCATCTCTTGTTTATACTTATTTTTCTACTTGTTTATGAATAAATTACTTAATGCTGTATTTAGCATAAATGGTAAGTGGGGGCGGTGAGCTTTGAATTGCGTTTTTTACAGTTGTTTACAAATTGAGTTAATGCAATTCAAAATGATTGAAATGTCATATTTTGTTGTTTTATTTTGTTAATACATTTTTGCTTACAATTGTAATTTGTGAGACACTTGAAATGGACGCACATCTGTAACAATATGCAGTCACACTACACCTTTACCCTTTAAAAGAGCATAAATAGTTATAATCATAACAATATAAAATATAATTAGTTTAACCTTCTCCCTCCTTTTGTACTTCAGGAAACTGTTTATGTGTATTAATAAACATATTTATTAAGAACTATAAAAGTTTTTCTAGGGTAAGAAAGATGGGAGAAGGTTAAGCTAATTATATTTTAGATTGTTATGATTTATGAAATACTATGCGTTGTCACACATACGCTTGAGTAGAGCTTTATGAATTTGCTTAGCTGTGCTCAACCGCATATATGACGTACTTTTTCCTTTTTACATCAAACAAAATTGAAAATTGAAAATTGCGCTATTTACCAACATTGAGAAATTTAAATTTATAGTTCGGCTCATAAGAGAGGTTTACTTAAATGTTCTGGAATTTATTCTTTAGCTAATAATAAATATGTCACCGGTTATAACCACTAGTAGAGAATCAAATTATCTAATTTATGGTGTCTTCGGAAAGACTATGGAAAATGTAATTAAAAATAAATTATTAGAACCGTGTGCGAATGGGAGAATAGAGGAAGAAAGTTGGGGGCAAGAGATGGGTAGATCAAATTTTCTTAGTTCTATTGTTCTTAGTTCTCTTGTTCGGAAAAAGGAACACCACATGCGTATCTTTTCAATTACACATCCTCTTATTATGGTCACAAAAATGTCCCTCCGTAAATATTTTCTTCATTATATAGATTCCAGTGAACTAATGAGAAAAAAAGATTCTTTCAAGAGCATATATTATTTATAATGCTAATATCAACTACAAAAAAAAAAAAACAACAACGAACTAGTAAGAGAAATTTGTTTGTTACTAAACATCAAACAAAAGTTATCAACCCCCTACCACTACGAAACTTTAAGCACAATCAAGAGAAATCACAGAGTTCTTAACGAATACTTTTTAGTCTTTGCAACAAACAATGATTGGGATAAATGGATAGCATACTACACTTTCGCATATAGTACCACTCCTCATGTAGAAACACAATATACACCTTTTGAACAGATATGTGGAAAATTGCCATACATGCCCGACGAAAAAATACTAAATTCAAATACTACATACAACCCAGAAAACTGCCTAAATGAGGTAAAAACAAAATACTCTCTAGAGAAAGCTAAAAGGTTTTTAGAAAAAGCAAAAGTAGCAAGACCACAACTATCAGAAGAAAAATACACAAATCCAATTGATATCAATATAGGAGAATGAATTTTATCAAAGAAACATAAAAGAAGAAGATTAGATAAGCCCTATGAAGGCCCCTATAAAGTAATAGATGTCAAAGACCCCAACGTAACAATCCAAATTAAAGACAAACCAAAAACTATACATAAAAATTTAGTTAAGAAATATAATACAATAGATGTAAACTAAATTTAAGTAGAGCCGATAGCCTGTGTTGCTAGTGCTCAATGTCTTTTTTTTTAGTCTAAGAATTCAATTCATTTGTCTAAAATTAAAATAATAATAATAAATTTAAGTAATGAACAATTATAAACCAGACCTAATTAAGACTATGAAAACAAAACTGTAAAAATTTAGAAATGAAAACCTACAAACCACAAGTACAATTAAAAACTATGTGAACAAAACTATAAATATAAACGAATGACATAAGAATTTACCTAAATTAATTGATTAAAAACTACCGTTAACTTTCTCTTTCACATGAACAACAATTTTGTCCCTAAAACGGTAAGGGTGGAGTGTGATCGCATATCGTTACATGCATCCACTTTGAAGTGCGACGGAATTATGCAAATTCAGTATAATTCTGTTGCTAAAAGAAAAACAAAGATTATGTCGCACTTCACCGATACCAGAAACCCCAGTTAAACAATTATCATTTTTGTCGATGTTAGCATAATTTAGTATAAGAATTTATGTATAAATAGCACGAAAAAATTTAAATAAAGCAATTGTATCAAAGCAATTCAAACTAGTGTATCAATTCGCTAAAAACTCACAGACGTTCCATCCGCCTTATAAATTTTATAGGGACCGTCTCATGCCGAGACTAATTGGCATTTCCAAGACACGGATTGACTTGGCGTACTGAAGCCGAGCAGCTAGGGCTAAACTTTAACTCCAAATCTGATCTACTCACCTGGTGAAGATTAATAGGGAATCTTTCCAATAAAGATAAATTACGATCAGCTAAACACTCTTTTTATTTTACAATATAAGGATCTTCCACACCATATGAATTTTCTTACACCCCTTATCGAACAACAATTTCATTTAAATTCTTGGTTCAAATATTTAATTAATGATTCGGGTGTTGTCAAACTCCTCTTCTGTTATTTAGCAAATTAACTATCGAAAATGCGCTGGGATGTGCAAAAAAGGTCCAATATGAACGAAGAGTATGTTTTTTGAGCCTTAGTAAAGTTGGGAAGAGATTTGGAGCATAATATTACAGTATATTTATTTTAGTTATTATTTGATTAAAATTTTTTTTCTTTAAATTTTGCCTGTTATACGTTCGCCGTTATATTTTTTAAATATTTTTATTATTATATCATAAAATGACTGTAACCGCTTATTTACGAAGAACACATATACTCCATTTGCGGACTTTGGAATGGTGAATCGAAAAGGTGACGTTAGGGTGGACAAATGGGATATTATCAGGAGATTGTAAGACTCCACATGGCGTAAAGGGTTACTATCTTAATTTTGAAAAGATTATTATTACATGTCGTGAGATTGAACACAAGCAGTTAATAAGACAAACGTCACGTCTGAGTTCGCAATTGACAAACCAAGGGGCTTTATTTGTTTGTGAAAATAAAGATTATAAATTACTACCATAATGTGCATTAACCCATCATTGTTGCCAAGAAAGAACTCAATGCTTTTGACGGTTGTCCTCAGATCTGCAGAAATCACAGCACGATCATTAAAATTAGATGGTCTGGAAGATGCAATTTTAGCCGCAGTGGAAGTGGCAAAAAAATGTATCAGACTTCAGGCTATAAAGTAAAGATCTGATTTTTAATATGTAAGGGTGAGTTTTATCTGAGGGAAATGATTGTAAAGCGAATAAGACAGATTTAAGGTCTGACACTATGAGGAATTACTTTTGAGGTTGACTACTCGCTAAGCCGATGGCTGCTGGGAACGCAAGATATTCACACGATAATACAGTGCTCATGGGTGATTTGAGAAACAGACTTCCATATTAATATCTAGAAAGCAAACACCGCAGCTTACAACATCGATCTTAGAACCATCAGTAAAGATAAGTGAAAAATGTTTCCATTTCGTATTGACCAAGTTCAAGTAACGGTGGTGTACCTCTGCAGGAGTAACTGTGGTTTTTCTCACTGATAAGAACTTAATTACATCAGTTCTTTGAATGTTGAAGTTATTAGTTTTGTCAGCAAAAATTTTAAAGAAGCCAGGCGAGGAATTGCGATATATAAGGTTGTAAAAGAAAGGTAAGGCCGGATGATTCTCAAAACAGAGAATTTTATTAGATATAAAATTTGCGAGTAAACGAAATCTTTCTTGTACAAGCATAACATATGCTATCGGTTCCAAACTTAGTGTATGTGTGTACAATTCATGCTACCAACAGCTGGACGAAGGCATTTCCACTGGATTCTGCATAATTTTGGAAAGCCCTTCTTTGGGATGTCCAATAAGAGTAAACACGTGCATTTGGTCTCATTAAGCCTAGATACAGTTTAATCAGGCAGGGAGAGTCGAAGGAAATACCAGAAATGGAATTAAGTACATTAATGCGTTGAAAATATTGTTTGGCAGTTGTGTCAATGTGTCCTGCAAGGTAAAGTGTCGAGTTTAGGACAAAGCCTAAAAAGTCGAAAGTATTAACAAACGGAATATTGCCTTGGTAAAACTGTAACGTTTAAAACCAAATTAAAGTTTGCTGAGGATAATTTTTGACTCGAGATACACTTCCTCTTGTACACTTTCTCGAAAATATTCTAAGGGTGGAAACTTAGGCAAAACATATGTAGGAATTAAAATTAACTGGCGAGTTATTTCGAAGTCGTACCAGGAAGAGGGTATGTAGCCGGTAGTTCGAATATTGTTGAATTCTTTTAGTAAGATTAATCTGCTTTCAATATTCAAGATATTGATGTATTGTTACGAATACCATCTGAAACCGGAGCTGGGTCTTTTGAGAGGTTAATGGTTTTATCGAGGTCAGAGAGACATGTCACTTAAGAAAAAATTATCACGTTTTTCATCGAGTGAAACAGAGGGCACCGGAAAGTCCAGCAGGCTTGTCACGGAACTCGTTGTTTGAGAACGCAAAAACGAGAGGAAGTGGTAACTCTGGAAATTTCCACAGCGCATCAAAGATCAGAGATTGACATGTCGCTATGAACATTGTCACAAAATTGTTTCCAACCTTTACTTTTTTCCATTCTGAGAGTATAGGTATCCTCTCTTACAACATCAGCCAAAAATTTTTAATTTATTTTAGAAGTATATCTTTTGCATTTATTCACAGCGTGTCTAAACGTGTCTAAGATTGGCGGCGACTCGATTTATGCGGTGTTTCACGAAGGATTAGCAGGGTAGGATTTTTTAGAAGACATTCGGTTCAGAACATCAGTGAAAGACTTTGACGCTCTATCAAATAAACAATCCGAACCATTAGCTTGGATAATTTTTGAAATATAGTAGTATTGTTAAATACAGGCATACCTTGGAACATGGGTATGTGAGTGGTAGCGGCTAATAGGATGCAAATGAATATCAGTTTCGATTAGACAATGAGGACAGTGAGGTGTCGTTAAAGGTCCTCCAGGTAATCAGAGAACATAGATTAGGCGTAGAGGTCGATGGTTATTGAACATCGTCCATGGGTTGAGTGCTTTCTGCGCACAAAATTTCAGGGGGCAAATCAAATGTGGAAATGACGTTGGACAGTTATTTCTGTGAGAATGTTTCATTCATCGAATAATTAAAATAAATTTGAGTTTTCAGCAAACAGCTATCCACATAAGGATTTTGTGGCAAAGTCCACAGAACACAAACAACAGTTGTACAATAATGTGAAAAAACATAAAAGTAAAATCATTATAATAGTGCAATGGTGGACATGGCAGCGGGGTCAAGATATCATTTACAGTGATCTAAGTACAACGGAGTTATCTTTTTTTGTTAAAAATTGGTTCCGAATCGAATCTTACAGTAGAATATACACGAATGGTAAAAGAATATCTTTGAAATTTAGTTCAGAAGCTCTGTGGTTCGAAACAAGCCTGCTTTGAACAATAGTCCAAACTAAGTTATTTGCTCGATTACTAGGAGTCTTCACGCCCTATGGAAGAAGTTATAACATTCCATAAACTGAAACCGCCTACATAGGCTTCGGAGTGTACCGAGAACTCTCTCTGCCTGCTAACAATACGAGCTCTGCTAAGGCTTGCTACTTGCACAATGGTGATCGGAGACCAATTTCTATTTGTAGTAACAGCGATAGTTCCTCCGAAGTCTGGACTGTGTCCTCAGAAAACTATAAAAGTTAACGTTAGCGGTAAAGCCATAAATTCACTTAATTTAAAATTTTAATATTTTAATTAATAGTTTAATAATTAATTGCTTTCCATTCTCAGTTTGAATGTGTCAGCCCGCAAAGGTTTTCCCCCAAAAATATAAACCTTGCAAAAAAGAAAATGAAGCAAGGAATTTTTTAGAGGGAAATTTTCTTAAATGCCACAACCCAACGAGGGAACAGGAAAATTTCTAAATCAATTGCATTCTCGTTATAAAACCCGAAAAGAGATTTCACAACGGAAGTTTGTAAAGTTTTTAATTAAGGTGGAATATATTTTCACTGTTACTTGCGGTTCTTTTAATGCAATAAACGTGTACACAAAGGCGGCTACAGGTACACTCGTCTGAAAAACGTGTGCCCATGAATTTTAAATTGTTTGTCTGAGAACAGACCAAGCAATATGGTTTAAATGTTTTAAATGGAGCGAAGAGAAGGCATAACAGTTTATAAAGTGATTCAAGTACAAACACGGGACCTCTAAGCAACAAGTTTAAAACACCAGAGGAGAAATTCAAATTTCCCTCAAAAATATACATTATTTTCCGTTTATGTACTATATATAACAACTATATATAAAAGAGTTAATGCCTTTCAGATACTGGACACTGACAACTCCATTTGAATGAGAAAACCTCTTTCAGAATCATATTAATAAATTTTTTTATCTCTAGTTAAAGTGGGCATGGCCGCTGTGAATGAATTCTCCTCATACGTGCTGTTTAGCTTTCTTAAAACTTGCCAAATGCTACATGTATGCCACGTATGACCTGAGTTAGGTTAGTTGTAAGCCGTGATAATTAGTATAATCTATTTTAAGTTGGCATGGTAAACGAAGGGTTTGACGAAACTCAATCTGAGAAGAGCTGTTTTCTGATTAGGGGGTGTTAAAGCTGTCAACAGACAACCTTTTGTCCGACCGCCAGTTTACGAGTTTCGTCTTTCTTCTTGATCGGGGAACCAGGGTGGGGACAACTGTGCTTAGAAACTTTTTTTCTTTTTTCTCGGCAATCAGTGAAATGAAAATTACTGGACATTAGTGAAAATGTCGGCCTCAATTTACTGAACTTAAATTAATTTGTATTGAATTTATATGATTTATGAAGTCGATTAATTAAAATAAACTTCGATTCCTATATGAAAAGTCTACGCAAGGTAGTACAATAAAAGATTGCGCCCTACCAGAGTTCATACTAGCAAGTATTGAAACCGTTCTTCATATAACGAAAGCGTCCCGAGAAACATACGTTTCTCGTGGGGATGTCTGGCGTACCGGCGGGCTTAGCTCTGGTATTAACTGATTAGCAATTAGCTGCCTCCCAACCTTTATCTTAACAAAATACACAAAGAAAATATTTTTTCAACAATATTGTGTGGGCCCTAAGGGTGTGCATGCACTCTGAGACCATCCGCACAGTATATATGGCAATTTTCTTCGGAACGAAAATTGTGCAGCGATGACTTGCATGCATATATATATATACACCATTCAAAAAGGAAATCAAACGTTGTATTACTACCTGACTCAATATTTACACAATTATTATTTATAAAAAACCATTGTTTTTTTGCCTGCTCAAACCTTTCCTCCTGAAAATTCGATAGAGACAACATATTGTTCTAATTGTCAAATGTCAACGCCAGTTTAACATGCTATCAAGACAGGGAAGCAAACATAAAAGAGGACCAGGAGAGAAACCCGACGCTACCATCTTGCTATGCTTGCCACAGAAAACTTGCAATTGTGAAAGGCTTTCCTTTTTTCGTAAGAGATTGCTGAACACTTATTTGAAATTTACTTCCTTAGCTACATCAAAATCGATCTTTTACTACTGCATCTAAACGAGCAAGAAAGGCATCCAACTTTTCAACAAAGTAGCAAAAACTGGAAAGATTTCAGGCCAAACAAACGTTGTGACGCAGAGAAAAGAGCTTTACCTTCTAGATTGCTGCTATGAAAGTGCTTGAACAGCCAATCCACATAATATGTGATGAAGCATTTTGTTTTTCGGGCGTCCATTTATGGAGTTCAGTTCGTAATTAACACGTTTTGAACGTTCTTTCCTTGCGCATCAGCTAATAAGAACGGGCGTAATCTCATGCAGAAAAGCAGGTGGTGAAAATAAAGCTAAGATTTACACGAACCTTGGCCGCTCCGACAACGTTACTCACACACAAACACATTGTCGCGGTATTAGCTTCTTTTGTTGCCGGTAGAGTATATATATTTTCCTGACAAAGAATAAAAAACGAAAAGGTCCCGTCGCTTGTCTACCGTCCGTCTGTCCACCGTAAGTCAGTCTATAACCGTCTGGCGACTATGCACACCCCTTTCTTCCCCCAGCTACAGCGGTGGCAGCTGTAACGCTTAGCACAATATACACAATAACTGATTTCTTAAATTGCTGTTTTTTTTTTCTGGTTTACAATCTCTAGGTTTAGTAATTTTTGTACTTCATTTTTGTTACAAAATACACAATAACTGATTTCTTAAATTGCTGTTTTTTTTTTCTGGTTTACAATCTCCAGGTTTATTAATTTTTGTACTTCATTTTTGTTACAAAATACACAATAAACTGATTTCTTAAATTGCTGCGACGAACAAATTATCAGCAGGATTATAACATACAGATTTGGAATTTAGTTCACCAAGTTTACAAGAAAGAACTATTCGCACTTTTCTTAGCTCTAGGCTTTACCAATTTTTCTCCTCACTCTATCCTTTTTGTTTCACTATTGTTTGCTAGTTTGATTCTCTGCTGGGTTGTCTTCGTAATTTAATTTTAGTTAATTTCAACTTAGTTTATGTTAGTCCTTTTTATTACCCTTGAAGGATAATCTTAAAAATTATTTTTACTTTTCCGTTTTATATTAAGCTCAGAAACCCGTCCGAACTTCACCAGATGCCAAATAGTTCTCCCCTCTAAATTGAAATTAAAACGCAGACAGACTTCTCGTTCTTACTCAATTTCCCTCTTCTTCTTCCTTTTGCTCTCTCGATAGCGGCTTGCCGCTACTCTCTCAAAAGCAAGCAAAGATCCCGCAAAATCATACGATTTTTGCCTATGCTTGCAAAAGCAAAGAAAAAAAGGAGTACCGCAAAATCATACGATTCTGCCTGTACTTGCAAAAGCAAACAAAAATACCGCAAAATCATACGATTTTTGCCTATGCTTCCAAAAGCAAAAGGAAAAAAAGGAGTACCGCAAAATCGTACGATTTTGCCTGTACTTGTAAACAAGGAAAACAGAAAAGAATAAAACAAACTTATCCCGCAAGATCACGCGATTTATAAGCAGTAGCACAAAATCGCATGATTTTATCTAACGGCATGCCGTTATTCCGCTGCTTGCGGTTGATACAGACCGACAGACACCCTACCCGAGGTTTGTTCGCGGCCGTTACAACATTCACAAACACCCACGCGCGCATACATGCGCCAACCATGAGATTGAGAAATGGAAACCAGAATCACTAGACAAAGAACGCTTCGAGCATATGTTGGAAGAAGCAGAACACAGAACACACAGGCCTCCATTGCGGATGTTGTAGGACGGATTATAATAGCCTGTGAGGGTTCAATGACAAGACATTGCTTTTGTAAAAGGAATGAGCCAATAAATTGGTGGGCAGAGGAGATAGCCGAACTAAGGACCCAAAAGCCCAAAGATGCAAAAAAGATGGTTAGGAATATTGCAGGCGAAGCCATAAAAGAAAAGTGCTGCGTGAAAGTCAACAAAAAGTATTGCTTAGTTATTATTGCATTAGATATTAAAAATGCATTCAACTCAGTAAACTGGTATTGTGTCAGAGCTGCTCTACAGGAAAGAGGAGCTCCACCCTATCTTATAAATATAGTGGCTAGCTACTTTACTGATCACTGGAGGGGTACCTCAGAGATCAGTCCTAGGCCCCACACTGTTGAATGCAATGTACGGCGATGCCCTAGGACTACCTCTCTCAGAGGGATAATTCGTGGTGGGTTTTGCTATCGATATAACGATAACTATCTTTGGAGGCAATCACCTCTATAGCGTACAAAACCACCGATAAAGGAGATTAGGCGGAAGAAAAAACAGAAGCGGTATTAATTACTTCTAGGAAAAATATTTAGAAAGTGACTATCCAAGTGAGAGATACGAGTCACAAGACGCTATAAAATACCTACGAGTGATGATCGACTGCAGACTTTCGTTTAAACGGCATTTGCAATTCAGAACGAAAGGCTAATGAAAGTAGCAAAGTCGTTGGCGCACTTACTACCAGAATTACGGGGCCCTAGGCAAGGACGTAGGAGGCTAATCGCAGAAGTGATACCTGCAACAGTAATGTGGTGTGGAAAAAGCCCTCGTTGCCCTGCACGAAAGGCATCCAATCAGCATACCGGCTAAGCGCTCTAAAGATGTGCGCCGCATGTCGGAGAAAGTCGGAAGATGCGGCTTTAGTTATTGGTGGCATTGCACCAGTCGACTTGCGACCTTGAGAAGATATCTATAGGGCTGAATTTGACAGATTGTCGGCTGAAGCGGCTAAGCAGTGAGCAAAACAGCGACTAGTGGAAAACTGGCGGGAGCGCTGGAGCAGAGCGGGTAAGGCTACATCAACGCACCGGCTCGTACCAGATCTGCGGCTCTGGGTTAATAGTCAACATGGTGA
This sequence comes from Glossina palpalis gambiensis, assembly GCA_000818775.1. Classification (NCBI taxonomy): domain Eukaryota; kingdom Metazoa; phylum Arthropoda; class Insecta; order Diptera; family Glossinidae; genus Glossina; species Glossina palpalis. The sequence continues at coordinate 14,577 of KN797223.1, forward strand.
GGTGGACATTTGACACAGCTAATTGTCGGCCATGGTTGCTTTACATCATAGTCATCACAAGATAAGTTTAATATAGAGCAGGACCCATTCTGTGGTTTTTGAGAGTGCATTGAAGATGCTGAATATATTTTCTCTGTCTGTCCGATATGTCATAACGAACAAAAGAGAATGCAGACAGAAATTGGAGAGTTACCTCTTCCCGATAATCTCGTGGGAAACATGTTACACGACCTGAAAATATGGAAGGCGGTAGCAGTTTTTGCCGCAAGTGTTCTAAGAAACAAGAGACACGAACAACGTCAACATAGGCTTTTAAGTGTTGCCTAAACAGCTACCCTCCCTAAATGGTCTTGGCCAATGAGGTGGTCACCCTACTAGGTGACCAGGCGGCAGTTAGAAGCCTGAAGCAACGCGGTACAGTTGAATGCAGGGATGTCGACGAATTACCTCAAGGGAGGACATCTGCGAGGCCATAAAGAGCCAATATGGGCTGGCAAACGCAGAGGTAGTTAGCCTGAGAAAGGCCTACGGCGGCACGCAAACGGCAACAAGCTGCTAGCTGGTGGTAAATTAAGAGTAGGCTGGGTGGTGTGCCGACTAAGGGAGCAGAGAGCACTGGTGAAGTGTTACTGCTGCTTGGAATTCGGACACATTTCCAAGCATTGTAAAGGGTTATGCGACCGATCAAAGGTCTGCCGACGATGCGGAGAGGATGGGCACATCGCAAAAGTGTGCTCAAAAGATCCCCTGTGCTTTTCTTGTAAAGGCGTACCAAGTGCTGACGCTAAACACGTAGCAGGGAGCAGTAAGTGCCCGTTATTCAAACGAGCTTTAGCTGCTAGAGGACGCAAAAGAGAATCATGCAAATTAATCTCAATCACGGCGAGGCAGCTCATGATCTGCTCAGATAGACGGTCATAGAAGAGAAGATAGAGCTGGTGTTGATCAGCGAGCCATTCAGAAGCATGAACCGTGGCGGATGGGTTGCCGATGCAGCAGGGAAAGCAGCAATCTGGTCACCGGATTTTGCACTCCTCGGTGAAAGCGCCCAGCACAATGGCTTCGCCAGGGCGAGAGCTCGGGACATACATTGCTATAGCTGCTATGCACCCCCAAGCTGGGCGCAGGGAGAGTTACTGTACATGCTAGATGATCTAGTGGCGGATGCCCGCAACAAATCACTGGTCATAATCGCGGGGGATTTTTATGCCTGGGCAGTGGAATAGGGCAGTAGAATCACCAATGCTAGAGGCCGTGCCCTACTGGAAGCGTTTGCAATCCTACCACTGGCGCTGATGAATGACGGACAAAAACACACGTTCAGAAAAGCAGGCTTTGGATCAATGATCGATATCACTTTCGCGAGTGATAATCTGGTGCCAAAGTGCAGGTGGACGCTCAGTGAAGGCACCTCGGGCAGCGACCACCAAGCCATCTTTATGGAGGTTGAGGCTCGGCGAGGCAGAGGAAATATAGGTCGGACTTATAGGGGTCCGAAGTGAAATGACTCGTCGTTCGACGAAGCGACCTTTAGGTTGACATTCTCTTCCCAAGCCATAAATGGTGATACAGCGGAGCTGCTCGTACGCGAGGTGTATACCGCTATAAACGAAGCATGCGACGCCTCAATGCTTAGGAGAAGAACGTGCAAAAAAGGCGCCCCGTGCTACTGGTGAAACGCAGAAATAAGCTCGGCTAGGAAGGAGTGCCTTAAGGCCAGAAGATTAGTGCAGCGATCAAGGGGGAAGCCAGGCTTCGACAGTCGGGTCCACGCCTACAAATGCCTGCGTGGGGACCTAAAGCAAGCCATTAGGCGCAGCGAGAGAAGCTGTTTGGAGGCTCTCTGCAGAGAGGCTGATGTCAACCCATGGGGAACCGCGTATAAGGTGGTCCTCAAGAGACTTAAAGGGCACGGCCGGCCACATGTCACGTGCCCTGTCATGCTGAGTAGAATTGCGGCAACACTTTTCCCACATAAGCTGCCGCAAAATCGTTTCGAATTTATACCAGTGGTTCCCCGTCCGTGTTCTGTATAATGTGGCCGCTTTAGTAGGCCAATGTATACGACATATCGACCCTATTCCAGAACACGCCCAATCGCAAAATCGTTTCGAATTTATACCAGTGGTTCCCGTCCGTGTTCTGTATAATGTGGCCGCTTTAGTAGGCCAATGTATACGACATATCGACCCTATTCCAGAACACT